>JAQGBH010000745.1:0-43208 GCA_034698265.1 Sminthurinus aureus
TTTTTTACATTAAAAGGAACAATATGACGGGGTCCTGACTTAAATTTTCTCAAAACATGTTTTTTTGAGGATCTCTACTGTACATTGTACATGATGCATAATTTTTGAATGAGATGCCCATTTCTATTTCCTACGTTTTACATCCTACACCGTGTCATCTTGAGGTACAAGGAAGGGGAAAGTTATTTGTTGTTTGTTATTCGAGAGTGGAATGGATAACGGATTTAGATTTTAGATAGAGTCAACGTCCCGAGTAATTATTATTATTCTTCCTACTCATTCTGCATAGCTACAACCTATAATATTCAGTATTTAGTATTTAGTATTTAGCATTCGGTATTCATTATTCATTATTTGAGGATGTAAACTAAAACAGCTTAAAATATACTAGATTAGATAATTGATATTTGATATGAGATTTAATGAGATGGAAAATGGAAATGACAAGAGCACATTATGTAAATATTACAGTCATTAAAAATTAGCATAAAAATGTGCTCTCTGTAGAATATATTTAGATAGATTGACGTAGAACAGAACGTCAGCATGATTGTGATAAACGAAATTTTACAAATTATGCATAGAAAAAGATGGAAAAGTTGAACGAACCTGCATAAAAAGATATTCAAAGGCCACAGGATCCTTCCGTAACAGTTCACAAGCATCCTGAAAATTTACAAATAATAAATGTTTGTCAAGTTAACTGGTCAGGTGCAAAAGAGAACATAATATGTATCAAATTGGTGTTTAATCTAATTTTAGTTTGGGGTGAATGCACAATGAACAGTGAATTTGCGGCAGTGTGAAAAGTATAAATCAAAAAAACAAAACAAAGGAAACAAACCTTGGGTACGAAGGTAACTCGGAAGAGACAACGAAGATGATGAGCTCCAGGCAATGCGGCAATCTACATCAACAGAATGACAAAATTCAATATATTATTGTTAAGTGTATTTAAACTGCAACTATAAATATTTAGTATTGAGTATCGAGTAATGAGAATTGGGAATAGGGAGTATTGACTATTGACTATTGACTATTGACACTGAATTCCTCGGAGCTTACACAATAATTACATAGTAATTTCCCATGTTAAATGTTAGCTGTACCTTACAAAGGGCGTCTTCTGGGTCTAAAAGGGTTAATTTATTACGTCGTAGACTTTTTACATGTTCCACCACGAGTGCAAAATGTTGTAGACAGCGGACGGTAAGCTTTTGTTGAAGAGATACTAGAACATCTTGGACGGTTGTCGACGCTGAATAAATAAATGAACAGAAACAAACAAACAAAATCCAGATTAATCCACGTCATCTTTTCATAACTGTCAACTTTTGACCTTTAACGGTTAATGATTGTTGATAAAAATACTGATAGAATGAAAGCAGAAATCCCGTTGACTCACCATCATATTTAAATGACTTTGTTTGCCCATTTTCAAGGAAAACCTGTAACAACACAAAAACAAAAACAATAATAATAATTAATATGGAAATTTTTGACATTTTGAAAGCTAAAGGTTAAAGATCATAACTTTTTAAGGTCTTTTCAAATCTACACGTCATCAAAATCAAAATCAATAATTCTCTTCCCACGTTAAAATTAGGTAGTGAAGGAATTTATAAACCAGCTTTATCAATTTTCTGTTTCCAGTTTGTCAAAATCCGAAAGATCAAACACGAGCGAATTTTGTGGTATTTGGTATTTTCTATTTTGTTCTACTGTGCCCTTTACGGATTATTTATACAATGTACATTCCTTTATACGAAGGTAAAATATAATAATAATAATAGACCACATCACAAGTGAAGCAAAAGGACAACGGCCCAGATTCTAGAGTCTACAGTCTACATGGATTTAAATGACAGGAAAATTCAAGATCCAAAGCATCAAAGCATATTCTAAATTCTAATGATACCACTAAACCGAGTAGACAAGGATATAGTAGATAATATTATGTACATGTATCAACTGTGCAGAAAGGTCTAGTAAATCTGTTTGACATTTTTGTGGTTGCTTTCTCTTAAACTTTGTCGCAATATAAGCGCGTCCAATAGATACATTATGCATGTAGCAAAACATATAACAATATACCGTTATTATTATTATTATTATTATTGAAGCTGAGACATAAAACTGTTTTTGTACTGCATGCTCAAATACCAAATATCAAATATCAAATTAAATACATGGAGCAGACTTTCACTCTGAACAATTTGGAATTAATTACTACTTGTTGTTTGGGTTGGTTTGGTTTGATTCGGGTTTGGTTCGAAATGAAGCAGATAAAATAGAACAAGCTGCATTCACATGTGATTTGTATTATACAGATTTTGTACTTGCATTTGAATTTTGAATTTTGAAATTTGAATGGAATGGTTAAAGTTCCAGGTTCCAGACTTTCTACTTGGAAGTTATGATTTCAAATCAAACTCAGTCTAATATAATTCAAAAGCCGCTTTTATCTCCCGTGTACACTCTACTTGATTTTAATTTCTCCCTTCACATTCAAAATCCAGACGGAAATGATCAAAAGAATTATCTCATTAACATAATTTAGTTTAGTTTTGGCTTGTGTCTCTTTTATGTCTCACGTCTCAAGTCTCACGTCAGCTCTTGCTGCATTTCATCTAATATGTAAAATGACGGAAAATCTGTGGATTTTGGATACAGTTCGTTCAGTTAAATTTACAAATTAAATACCTCTACGTTAAAATTCGAAATGACAT
Source organism: Sminthurinus aureus (assembly GCA_034698265.1). Lineage (NCBI taxonomy): Eukaryota > Metazoa > Arthropoda > Collembola > Symphypleona > Katiannidae > Sminthurinus > Sminthurinus aureus. Next base: position 2,730 of record JAQGBH010000745.1, read on the forward strand.
TCGTTTCAAAGTGAAAGTACAAACTACCAAATATTTAATAGCAAAAGGAAATGGTTCAATTTTGATTTTCAATCTTTCAGCGATGAGAGAGAACTTTTACTAGAATAAAATTCTCTATTTCCTGAATGTTGAAAGGCAAAGACGAAATTTCGTATGCACGTGTTGAGTGTTGAATAACTATGACAAAAGGCTAGACACGACGTATTAAATAATAAATAAGCCAAAGTTTGCTGAATGAAAATAATTTCATCTTGATGTTTGTCACAGCATTTTTACAGACAACTCCCTTCAAATTTCAATTACAAATCCAATTCGCCTATTTTTATTATAGAATTTTAATTGACAATTTAATTTCAAACCTCTGAATTTAAAAATATCATGTATCATTTGCCATGCGGCCATGCGGTAGTCTGTAATCTTCATGTGAGTTTGACTTTTGACTATCTCAATTATTTTTGCTGTGATATGTGTGTTATTACATAGAAAGAAGACGCAAAGGAATAAACTAGATAAAGATAAAGACACTGTATTCTCCCTCTCTGCTTCCCCAATGAAAATAATAACAAGAATTTTATTGTCTCTTGTCTCAAAAGTTGGCTGTAATCATGACGATGATGATGATGATGACGATAGTGATCATTAATAGAAACTGTAAACTCTAAACAAACCAAGAGTCTCAAGGCTCACGGCTCAACTTGAGAATCGTTACAACTTGAACTTGAGAATTGAGAATCGAGAATCGAGAAGTAAATATCACTAAATAACACGACTCGAGACTCTAGACTCTAGACTCGCAACTAGACTCAACACTCGACATCCCACAACACAACGTACAAAATAGTGTAGATCATTCTGTAGATGTAGCGTCCCACGCATTGGTAAAAATAATGAGGAGATTTACAATATAAACTACGGCAGGACGGAATCTACTCACAATCTCCAATCTAAAATAGAGAATCTAGAATATAGAATCTAGGAAATGTCTAAACAAACCATCAAGAATCTCTCTGTAAATTGTACATTGAAAACATGATACACACAATTCAATGGTGCAAACTAAGTTTATTTTATTTCATTTTCATGCCTTCTATGATACTCATTACTACAAACTAGAAACCAGAAACTAGAAACTAGAAACTCTAAAATGGCGACATGAAGCAAATTATTGGAGCACATTAGCTAAAATTCAAGTATTATTGCAGCATTATGTTTTACAAAAAGTAAAAATCTATGTTTTACTCTTGTCTCTTGTCTCTTGTCTATGCTGTGTAATATAAAGTATAAATTAAAGCGTTTCTTCTGTTTTTTGTATAAAGTAAAGCGTTTTTTGCACACTGTAAAGAATACAGAATACAGTGTGAGACACACTCCACACTCTCACTTGAATGGAAATGAGAGTGTGTGAAAAATGAGCAAATTTTGTTAAAAAAGCCTGCATTTCACGTTTCAGACTTGGACTGTGAGCAGTGAATAGTGAAGAGTTAACAATGAAAAGATACAAAAAAAGTTACGAGTTTTCTCCCTCGTGGGAATAATTAATGGTTTGACAAAGTTCTCCTTTTTCTTCAAGTTGTCTTTGTCTGTATACTGTATATAGGAGCGACGTGGGGGTGCAGTGCATCTGGATGTGGATGTGGATACAGTGGAAAGAATACAACTAAAACTACGACTGGGAATGGGAGAAGGAATACAAATCGGAAGCTCCTACTAAATTAAATTGATTCCCAGAAATTACTTGTCTTGTGAGTGGAGGATGGAGGAAGACGCAAGTCGGAAGATGGAAGCTCCGCATGCATACACACTACACACTGTACACTTTTATACCCAGAAGAGACACGCAGTGAAAACTAATTAAGAGAGAGGACATAGACATACAAAAGGAAGGAAACTGGAGGAAATGAAGGGACGAGAAGTGAGAGGGAGAGGAAGAGAAATCGGAAAAAATCATCTAACGCCTTGTCGCCTTTTCCCTTCTCTTTTTTGTCCCTTCAACTCACTGGAGCAAAAAAAGGACATGCAAAAGAAGAACTCGTCTTTTCTAGATTCTACAATGTAGATTCTCTGTAGTTGGTATTTGGTCCAATACACGTAGACCGTACAGCTCACAAAATATACAGCAGATGCAGTAAAAAGAGTAACTATGGGTAATTGAGAGTATTTTGCTACACTAATAGTTTTCCACTCTCGTCCTGTGCCATACAGAGTCATACAGAGATGGAGAGAGAGTACGGGATGGAATTGTGTATTCAATTACCACTTACAACAAATATATTCCACCATTCCCACTAATCCGGATTCTTAGTGGAAAGAGGTACAAATAACAAATAGACAGGAGACAGGAGTAGATAGATAAATACACATTCTCTGTTTACATTTACAAGAAAAACTAGTGTAAAAACTAGACCATCATTACAGCTTTGACTTTACTCATTGCGATCAGTTCCACGTTCCATGTTCCAAGTTCCAGGTTTCAGGGTGCTCTGACTTTACTTGACTTGGCCAAGATTGCTTTGCTTTGGAATGGATTGCTTTGGTTTAGTTTAGACTGAGCTCGTGTTTTGAATTTGAATTTTGAACAAACTTTTTTTCTCGTCTCTTTTGTTGGTTTTTAACCGTGAACAGTGAAGAGGGAATGGTGAGCAAAGTTGGGGAGTCAATATTGAATATTCCAGAAAGAGAGCTGCAAGCATGGAAATTGGAGATTGGACGTTGGACATGAGAGTAATTACAGATTTATGGAGATTCATTCCTACTGTCTCTTCTCCTTCAGACACCCCTTCATCTTCTCCCATCTCCCTCTCCATCTTCACAGTCACCGTCAACCTATTTTACTCATTCTCTCCTCACTCTCCCATTATTTGACAAACATTCTTTGAAAGGATTTCATTAGCTGAGCACTGAGCATTTCTCCGCTAATTTACGGACAATAAATATTTTACCAACTCAATTCTCTGGGGTCGAGCGTCAACAGTCAACGGAACTGTTAAACTGGGCTGAACTGAACTGAACCGAACCGTGTCATGAATCATGAGTCACGAAACCTTTAATTTCCCGTCCCTTCTCTTTTGTCACCAACTCGGAATAATAATAATAATAATAATAGATAACAAATGACGGATGGCAACTACAAAACTACAAATACAAATACAACTAAAACAAATCTAGTCCATCTCTCTTTTTCAATCATGTTTACAACTCACAACGCCGCTGACTTTGTCCTGTCAACGCCTAAATTTGAATCCATACAAATACAAATACAAATGACAAACGGCAGAGTTGTACGTAAAATACAAGTCAAAGTCACTAAATATAATTAAAAAGTAATGATGGAAAATGGAAATTCATCAACATGACGAGAATAATTAATGAACAATCAACAGCTCAAAACTCAAACCGGCAACAGAAAACAGAAAACGAATAGCAATTAAAATGTACATGTATATTTCATATTATAGAAAAAAGCAAATTGCATCCATTTAATAGCTAAATTAATAATAAATTGAATTTCTGTGGCTTCATTTCCATTTTCAATAGCTTTTTAGGTCAAAATAAGAGCGAATTTCAAAGCAACTTTTATAAAATGACATCTCGACTCTTGACTAAATGATCTACAATTTACAGACTACAGCACAAAACTACAGCACATTTTGTCAAGCATGATAATAAATGATAAATAACGAAGAGAAAACTGAAAATTTCAAATTGGTAAATATTTAACTTGCGCTCTTACTTTTGACTTTTGACTTTGAACTACAAAATTGAACTAAATTTACAATTTATATCCCAAATCAGAATCAGAATCAGGATCGAGATTGAACTTGATTCTTTGAAATTTGAATCGTGTAGAAATCTAGAAATGTGAATAGACTTACCTTTAAAACATTGGGCATAAGAGGGACGCAGGACTCGCCAACACTTCCATTAGCAATATTTCCATCGGGAACAGTACCAAGTTGATTCTGGTGAAACATTTACGGATCAATTAGCATTTTGGTATAATAAGCGGGAAAAAACATTCTTATCTTAGATTTATGAGTTATGAATTCCAATTACGATTACGATTATGAACAAAGTGAACAAAATGAGAGTCACGTATAAAGCTTAGAATCTACAAATCTACAGATTTTTTATTATACACTTACACAAAATAAGGGGGATGATCCATTGATGACGACACTTTGAGCAAAACGAACTCGATTTGGATTACATTTTAATTTGGCTTTCTTGGCAGCACTCAAAAGGGCAGACTTTCTCGATGACTGAAAAATAGGTAGCAAAAACAGGATTTTATTACCATGATTCATTTTTATTCCACTTTATATGTACATGCAGCATAAAGTACAAATCTGACAAGTATAAATAATATAACGAGGATAGGAGTATAAAACTACAAACTACACATTACACATGTTTTCTATACTTATTTTTCCATCAACATTTCTTCACCCAGATTCTTGATTCTTCAGTTTACCGTGTACGAGGATAAACAGATGCATAAATATATATACGGTCTACAATCTACATGTATTTTTGTGTTTTTATGCGGAAGGAGTAGGAACAAAACTGTGGGTCTAAAATATAAAATGGGATTTGTGTCTTTTTTAATCCAGTGAAATTCTGTGCTCATGGTCGGTGAAGCCGGAAGTTTGTATGTAGAATGTAGAGTGTAGATAGATGAGACAGTTCTAACGGATGTGATACCACACCAACAACATTTTTGCAAATCCTGACATTTTTTCTCGGCGCCAACAGATTCATACTGTACATACAATGTTACTAATGCTGTGCGACTGTGTGTGTTTGATACTGTACTGGATTTCTCTCATCTCTAAATCCGAATCTGAATCTGAATCTACATTACGAGGACTCAAAGCTACAAAAAGTGTTTCAACTTATTAGGCACAAGGCACAAGATACAAGGCACAAGATACTAGATAAAATTGGATTGACTTGTGGATTGTGTTTATTATTTATTATTACTCTTGTTATTCTTGTTACTTTTATCCGACACCCTTCTTAATTCTCACTGTCACATGTCCAAGTCTAATTCCACGGAGCTAAACTAAACTAAACTACAGTTTACGGCCACGGTTTATCCTGGGTCATAAAGATATGAATTTCCTTGACAATTCTTAATGATTAACTCTTCTCCCTTTTTATTTCTACTTGTAAATATTACTGCAAACATTCAAGATTCGAGATTCGAGATTCAAGATGGACGGATTACACTAACTAAAGTATAAAATGTATCACTTTGCACTTACTCTTTATCTTTATCTACCATGTATAAATAGACTCAACTCGTCATTTTAATGGCACATTTCAATGGCGTTTTACAATCTTGCTCTATTTTGTATCTTTTGATTACGTATTTTTATGCTTCTAAAATCTACAGTGAAGGTTGTAAGTTGTAACTTGTGACAAGTACTGTCACATAATTTTTATATTATTTTTATTATTCTGCATTATACAATTGACGGCCTCTTAAAGAATACTCGTAACTTGCAGTCATACAGATTGTAAATTGTAGATTGTACATGTTCCAAAAAGTGAGAAAGAGATACTACATCAAACGAGTGGAGAAAATCAATTGCTGGAGAAAGCATGTAGAGTGTAGAAAAAGGAAAGTCAAAGTCAAAGTCAAAGTAGGAGAAAATGAGAACAAAAAAGTGAAGAAGAGGAACACGAGTTTTGTAAACAATTGAGATCCAGAATCAAGGTACGATGTACGCATCAAAAAGTGTCTACTCTGCTTTTACCACTAGACAGACGTACAACATATTTTAGTTCATGTGGGGCTGTGCGTTTTACGTTGTACATTGTAAATTATAAACAAGCAGTCCAACTCTTGTATCTATCTACAAAATATCTGAGAAAAAAGAAGCAAGACGGTGGTTGTCTTTGTCTACTTTGCCTTGCTCCATTTTCTCCACTTTCCCCACTTTCACTCTCCAACTGTCGCAAAGTATTTCAACGGATGAAAAACTATTAAGTGAATCATAAAAAATAAAAGAGGAAGGAAAGACAAGTAAGACATGAAATGAGATGAGATGAATGAAAGTGCGGGAGTAACAGAGCAAGAAAAAAACAACAAAAACATGTAGGCGACACTCCACATGTACAATGTACACAGTACATGTACTTTTACCCTATCTACTCTATATTTTGTACTTTGTGCATTTTCACAACAACTCCTCATTCCTCATGTGTGCGTATATAGTTTCCTTCGATTTTGCTCTGAGTCTACAATCTACAATTCTAAAAGTTCAGAATCCACAATCCAGAATCAAGAGTCTAGACTCTAGAGTGACTTGAGTTAGAGTTAGAAATGAGAAAAGGCCGGCGGCGTCAGGAAAGATGAAGAAAGGACAAAAAGAGGACGACAATCCGACAATCACGATGATGGCGATGACGACGAGGATGACGATGCTCAAAAATAAAACGAAAAATAAAACCAAGGAAAATGGGCTGGAGAGAAAAGGAAAGGCAAAGGAAGCTGGATAACTTTCTCTCACTTTCTCCTGCTCCAGTTTCCCAGTTTCTAGATTTCTCCAATACTCTGGAAAATGGTGCAGGGCTTTAACTGTGGTTTTGCCTCAGACTCGGACTTGGTCTTGGATTTGGATTTGGACTTAAATCGAATTGTTTACAAAGTTGCTTGTTCTTTCGGGTGGATGAACTTGGAACTAGAAACTAGAAGCTAGAATCTAGAAACTGGAAAAGTGACAGACAGGGAACGAGAAATAGATGTACATTCTACATTCTACATGGTGACACGGACATTTGAGCTTGAGATTGAGAAAGAGTGTGAGTGACCTCACAGTGACAGAGTCAGAAACAGAGTCAAAGTCCAAATCCGAAACCGAATCCAGCTAAAAGCACGAGTACGTGAAGAAAGGCTTTCTGGTTCTTCTACTTCACCAGAAAATGGGAATATGAAGTGACGGAAAAGAGTAAGAGTAGGAGTATGAACCAGAACCGGAGCAAGGGCTGGGAAGCCAAGAGTTCCTGCCTCTACATTCTACATTCTACATGTACTGTCGATTTTGGATGAATTCGAACAAATTTGACATCTCAGGCGATGATATTACACGATATTACGCAGTGTCTACTTACTCCTTACAGTACATATCGTATCACCACAAAAAACATGATATTTTGGCCTAAGAAAGACATCACCATCATTGTCGCCCTCGTTTTCGTTTTCGTTCTCGTCAAAACCAGACATGAGAGAAAATGGACGGAAACATGAGACACAAGATACAAGACATGTGAACAGTGGACAGTGGACATTGGGCAGTGTAAAAAAGGAAGAAAAAAAGGAAGAATCAGATCAATACAGCTGAAGAAAAGAGACTAAAGCTGCGTTGGTGAAAGGAGAAAAGTAAATCAACTTACATTGTCCAGCGGCGGCTGACAGACAGTCAAAGTCACGGTATCCTTGCATTTCCGAACCAATTGGATCACATGCTGTTGATTTGGTTGGTTGGTTTGTCCAAAAGAACCAAAGAATCGGCATTGGTCGTGTTCATGTTGTTGTTGTTGATTTTTGATTTTTTGGATCCGAATAGAAAATGGAACATGAAACGTGGCAAAAAAATGACGACAAAAATGCTTACAAATTTGTAGGTTGTAGATACTAAATATTTGGTACGTGTAATTTACACGGTTACGGGTGACATGTACAAAACTAGATGGAAAATCATGAAAAATTATGGAAAATCGGGAAAAATGTAAAAGAAGATGTTACCTCTCTGGGAGCTCTACTGACATCCTCTCCATTCACTTTGATTATCTGATCATTCCCATACAACTTGTCTATACTCGGACCTCCTTCTGTAACAAATCTGGAGAAACACATAAAAAACATGATAATTAATAATTAATAATTGAACATGGATAATATTTTCAGTACATTTTTGTGATAGGATTTTGTATGGCCTTAAATATGTTTTTAGCTTTTATGGAGGTTTTTTTTGCACCCATTAAAAATTTGAAATTGTGTAAAAAATTCTCAAATTTTCACCCATGTGCTAATAATGAATAATGAATGTAGAATGTAGAAATATGTACATGTGAAAATAGGCGGTGTGCAAATCATCATTTTTACTGTGTGCCGTTTGCTATTTGCTGATTATTGGTGATTTCTACGACCAAGGAAAAACAGTCGTGATTGTACGAGTAAATGTACAAAATAGCAACCGCTTTGAAGTTTGAACTTTGGGACTTGAAGCTAAAAATTATCGATAAGACAAGATTTCTTCACACCTCTCTGCATCTGTTTGTCTGCATCTGTTTGTCTGACTGTCTGGCGGTCTGTCTGCTTTTAGTGGTTTAACTATCCATTTTTATTTTTGGCATTCCCATTTGCTACTTGACGTGCCAAATGGAAAATGGAAAATAGGCATCATAAAATTATGTCTGCAAAAACACACAGTTTCTTAAAACGTGAAACGTTGCAAGTTTATGCTTGATTTTTTGCTCCTTTTTCTGCGTCTATCTTGAGAAGTTGAGAAATTCAGAAATTCAAAACTTGAAAAATATCCTCAGAATAAAGTGAAATGTAAATTTGGTTTGATTCATTGAAAATCCATAAATTTTCACGTCACTCGTCATAATAATAGTGATTCTTCATTAGTCCTACAACATACAGCATACAGCATACGGCGTACAATATGGAGCAGGCTAGAAGATATGTGTATGATTCATCACTAAAAAAATGGAGGAAGGATTGTCATGACAGTTCAAACAAAGTGTCGTCCATCTTCATTAGTCAAACGAATTAGGAATTCTAAATGTAGAAAACCTCTCACTTTCAACTTCCCAATTCAAAGGCAGCTTGCAACACACATCCACATCCGTCCTACGTGTTACGTATTATATATGCAGATATCTAAATCCAGTGAGAAAAAAGACGTGGAGAATAATTCCTAATGAATAATGAAGAATGAGGGGAGAAAATTCGAATATCGAACATCGACAATCGACAGTGTCCTTGTCATCGTCATCGTCATTGGGAGTTGAAAGACATTAAGAAGGAAAAGACAAATCCCTTTCTCATTTCTACCACCTTTCCACATCTCCACATCTCCTTCCTTTTTGACTCTGTAAATCCAGGATGAAAGAGAGAATGGAATGGCTTTTCCCGTCAAACTATAAAGATTTCTCCATTTCTCTCTTCTTTTCCTCTTTCTCCATTCTCCATTCTCAACTCTCAACTCTTGATTCTTGATTCTTGATTCTTGATACTTGATGCTGGATTTTCTAGAATGAGTCTCAGCTTTCTCCATTTCAGCTCACCTCACCTCACCTCACCTCCAATCGTATCAAATGGCGTCAGATGGAATGGAATCAAATTTAGAGCTCCAAACTCCAAACTCCAAGACAAACAGACTCTTGATTTCCTGGTTCTCGGATTACACATCCTGGACAGATTGTACACTGTACAGTGTAAACTGAGCCCATGCCACGACGGTGTCTAATTTGGGTTTATTACGTCATTGAAAAGAGGAGAAGTTTGAAGAGCCCTTATGTAATTCCTAGATACACTATAATTTCCATTTAGCATGTAGAATGTAGGTTGTAGATTGTAGATTGTAGGTACATGGTACGAATCATTGTCCTTCTCCTCCTCTTTTCCCCTTCTCTCTCTTCTTCCACATTGAAGTAGAATCTGTAGCAGAATCTGTAGTTAAAAGAAAGGAGCTTCTTCACTTTCAATTTCTATCTACTTTAAACATATCCGCGTCTAATGTCTAGTGTCTAATGTCCATGTCTATACTCTATACTCTATACGTGGATGTGGCTAACAATAAGTTTGCTTCCGCGTCTGTGGTACGTAGTATACAGTATACAGAGATGGGAAATTGGAATGGCAATTGAAATGGTATGATTATGGAGCAGCTGTGTGAAACCACGTCAACTCTTGTTCCAGTCCTTGTGTTTTCCAAAGTGAAAGGAACAACTGACACCACCATCAGAAGACAGTGGCCAGTAGTCAGTAGTCAGTTTGAAAACACAAAAAACTGTTGTACTTGTAGAACATGGTAGAACATGGTAGATGGGATTCGTATTCTTGTACTGCGAGTAGTGAGCAATTTCAAGCGACCACTGCCACTGACTATTGAGCACTGTTCACTGTTCACTGTTCAGTAGCCAAACCGCGTAATACACAAACCGACTCATTTTATGCTCCGACCTTACCAACCACCAGCTACCAACACACATTAACATTATACAACAAGACAGACCATAGACCGCTGACTGTACTTTACTGAACTGGACACGATTGAGCTGCACTGGACTGGACTGGTCAGTAGGAATGAAAATGGACATTGTTGTAGTATATCCAAAAGTTGCCTCATTTTACCCGCACGTATTGGGTATTTGGCATTTGGCATTACACATGGATCCACTTTATATGGTTTGCTATAGTTTGCTATGGTTTGGTTTTGCTCAATTCCACGTGCAACAGATTAAACTAGCGTAAAATGTAAAATGTTAAGTACTGCTCAAGAGCAGAGAGACAAAGAGAAATTTTCATCCAGTCGGACAAATTGCAATGGACAATGAGCTAAATGTAAACTAATGTGTACAGTGTACAGTGGAAGCACCTTCTATCTTGTATCTTCTATTGTATTTGAACGTTACTACTTACCATTTGGTATTTGGTATTCTCCTGGAGCTTTCTTGCTAAAATTTCTCATTCACATTCCATTCGTGAGCAGGCAAGCTTAGTTCGCTCTCTCTCTCTGTGTTTCTCTGTATGTTGTATGTCTCTCTCTGTTGTGTACCATATTAATGGCGGGCAAAATTTGCTTGCCATAGAAATAGAGATAAAAGTGGAATGAAATCATTTAGACTACAAGTAGATTCTAGATTCGGGATTGAAGGAGAGTAGAATGGAATGGACTAGACTCGAGACTCGAGACTGACTGAGGCGCCTCAACTATTTCCTATTTACAGGGAAAATGTCCGACTTTCTTTCCTTTGAATTTGATTTCCTTTTAGTTTTGGTTTCTGGTTTTTGGTTCGCTTAGCTTTGTTCAGATGAGTTTGGTCCGGCCATTGTAAAAAGCTCGTTCTGTCCTTCATGGTGTTTTTTATCTCCACTCTAGACTCTAGACTCTTTTGCGTACACAACAGCTCAACTCTGTGTGTATTTCCATTTACCACATTTTATACAGTGAGCAATGTAGAGTGTAGAGTGTAGAGTGTAGAGTGTACAGTATATGGTGGATGTTTTAGTGGATTGTGGATAAAACACTTTCTTCCCATTATCCACTGGAAACTGGAAAAGAGAAGAAAGAGCAAACTACAAACTACAGATTCAGCGGATGTCTCTTTTGTAAATTGTAAAGAGAGTTGGAATCTAAAATCTAGAATCTAGAATCTAGGATCTAGAAGGGAGAATGTAGAGCGTAGAATGTTGAAGCTGGAATTTGGAATCTGGAATGGAGTACTTTGAGGCTGATGGAGGTTGGACAAACAAATGTTCCTTTTCCTTTCGCGCATTATGCAACTATTCAATATCAAATCTAATGTAATGTAACGGAACGTAATGCAATGTACTGTATTGTATTGCATAAGGCGATTCTGAATGCATGCCACATCGCCTCCACTTCTATTTGTGTCACTAGTCACTACAACATACAGCATAAAACATACCGAGAGAACTCGAGAGAGAAAAGAAACTACACTGTAATTTTTCAGACGTCACAATCCACATTATCCATGTAGAAAAACCATCAGACTTTAAATAGACGCAAAGAGAGAGAGAGAGAGTCAATAAATAAATATTGATAAAACTACTCTGATTCCTTTTGCTAGAATCTAGACTCTTTTGTCTCGGAAAATCTAAATCTGAAATCTATGCTATGAATTTGTGTCAAAGTGTGAGTGTGTGATTGTGTGGGTGTGGGTGGGAGAAAAACAACCTTGTAGAATAAAAGTAGTATGAAAATCGGACCAAAAACAACACACAAGGGTACAAGGTACAAAACATATCATGTGTTTTATTGAATATTGAACAAGTGTGTATGAAATATAAATGTGACATGACGACTTACCTCACTATCACTGGTTTTTCAGAGCCGGCGACAAAACCAAAGCCAAATTCTGTGTGTCGTTGTAGGACGACGTCTCGGAGTTTGGGCAATTCTTCACAAACTTCTCTCCTGGGATCATCATACGTCGTCGTTTTTGTTAAATGACTGCAAATAAAATAACACAAATGTAAATTTCATTTAAAATCATGATGAATTTATTGAATGTTTCAAGAAAAAACTGGAAATTCAATACAGCTCAAAACTCAAAACTCTTGTAATCAACCTACACATGACACATGACATAGTTTTTAGACATTTTCCAAGTCTATTTTTCATCATTATTCTATAGTTCGTAGTTTGTATTGAAAGTTGACAGTTGACAGTTGGAAGTTGGAAAGCTGACAAAATACAAAGTACAAAGTACAAAATAAATATACAAATACAATGGAAATTGTCAATCCAATTACACATTTTGCGATATTAAAGATTACTTTTTATTTTATTCCCAATTCCAAATTCCAAATTTCAAGATGTCTCTTTTGTGCAACTATTTTTCATCTTCAAAACAACTACTAATTTGACATGATTTGACATTTGACATGATATTTTGTTTGACATTTTCAATTTTGAATCAAGCATCAAGCATCAAGAATTAATACGACATGAAACTGTTTAGTGTTCAGTGTTCAAATGAGCATGTCATGAGTCATGAGATAACAGAAAAGTCAAAGGAAAAGTCATGAAAAATTGAACAGTGAACATTTCTAAAAGTTTACAAGTTCTTGATTCTTGACTTCAAACTTGAAAAGACAGTTCAAAAATGACACGAGTCACAAAAATGATAAGGGAATTTTTTCTCACTCTTCCAAACTTTTTTAGCTGTTTAAAACGTTTTTCTGTGTGATGGGGATTTTAAAAGAGTGGAGAATTGGCGTTTTTAATGATATTTTTCATCTTTACAAGTCAAAAGTCAAAAGTTACAAGTCACAAGTTTTGAACTTGTCAGTCAGATTTACTATTTACAGATATCGCACAGTCAACCGTCAACCTTTTTTCATCTTGATCCAGGCCAAAATTATTAGTCATCATCAATATTATTATGACACCTTTGAAATCTTTTACACATTTTTTCTGTTTCCTCTCAAAACTCAAAACTCAAAACTCAAAAGTCATTGGAATGGAATAAACGTTTTTAGACTTAGTGTCTTTAGTGTTGCAGCATCTGTAATCTGGAATCTGGAATCTGGAATCTGGCTGCGTGGCTCAAATCAAATTAATCCAATCAAATAATAAAATGAAGGAACAATGATGAAAAAAGATGGACAATAAAAAAAAGAAACTTGAAAAATCGTAAACTAAATTGACGAGGGACATTGCTCTCAGTTTTCAGGTATGGATAAAAAACAATGGTAAAATGTACAATGTAAATTGTAAAGGTCAAAATAAATTATAAACGTGAAAACAAAGTACAGAAAGAGAGAGAGAGAGAAAAATAGTTCAACTTTGAACTTTTACATTTTACATTGAGAATTGAGAATTGGGATGCGGTCAGATGGAGTGTCAAATGTCAAGTGTCAAGTGTCAAGTGTAAAAGGTAAAGGAACTACGTCAACAGTCAACAGTCAATAGTCAATACACATGTAAAACTTATTCCTTCTTTCAGCTTGGACCATTGAGCACAGAGTATAAAACTAAATGTAAATGTCCGTCAATTTTTTACCTAGTATCTAGTCAAGCTCAAAGCTCACTTCATGTTCATGTCAACGTGTGTACATCTACTTTATTCACATAAACTCGCAAACTTTGAGTTTGACCACAAGTCACAAACTTTTATTTATAAAATTATATTACTGCACATAAAAGTACACTGGAGACTTGCGAGTTTAGACTTGAGAGTCGAGAGTCGAGGGAGAAGGAGACCAAGTTGACAGTTTGCTCTCAATTTCCCTGCTCAATCTCAATAACACAGTCTTTGACTTGTTTACAATCTAAAACTTTTCCTACTTTCCTTTTCACTTGCTCTAGACTCTAGAATCTAGACTCTAAACTCTGGACCATTGATCACTTTTTTGATCAACATTTTCCTAAGGGCTATAGACCTGCGAGTTTTGAGTTTTGAATTTTGAATGCTACGTCATTTATGCACGAATATACGAATATACGATACAGTCGACTCTCTATAAGAGCCCCTTAGAAAGCTAAAAAATCCTGCCGTAATAACTGAATGACGTTATATAGAACCATAAAAACAATATTTCTAAGCATCTCGGGAGGCTTCCGTGAAGACGTTATAGAGGAAATGCCGTTATACGGGAGCCTCTTATAGAGAGAGTGCACTGTATACGATAGTATGAAAAATAATAAAAACAAGCATGTTGATGTTGATGTTTATTTTCTTACTTAATAAAGTAGTCTTTTCCATCTTTGTCGGTCGCTACCTCCCAGCCGTAGGGAATGGTCGGGTTCCCGGAACCCGATAATGGAAAGTCCCAATTATTTGAAGGCGGGACCCACGAGGAAGTTTGATTTGCATGGCTGTAATTAAACAAAAAACACAGAAAATTCATTAATCATCACTATCATTTCACCAGTCACTAGAGTCTCTAGTCATTAGTCATCAGTCACAAAAACTTTCTCCAAGTTTTTTTCATAGAAAACTTTTAGAAAAATCTCTAACACTTCACTTTCAACTTGACTTTACATTTCATGTCACCATTCGTTTTTTCATCGTCATTATACTATAGACTTTTAATTATGCTACGACTGCCAGACCTTTTGTCTGACCTTAATGTTTCAACTCTTGTCAATTAATCTTGAATCTAGAAATGTTTTTACATCATAATCATTTCAGTCTATGAAAAATGAAAAAATACAGTATTTTTTAATGCATATGGAATATGGATTTTTCTCTACATTCTACAATAATTTTCTAGCTTTGCCACCTACATCAAAAAAAATATCAGTATGAAAATTTCATGCTGAATGCTGAATGCTAAATGTTGAACGATGCCTTTTGAACGTTGAATGTTGAACGTTGAATGTTGAACGTTGAATGTTCAAAAATGTCGTCGAAACATTTATTTTCTGTACATAACACACGAATCCAAAATTTAGGTATTTGCTCAATGTGCAATGTTCACTGTAATTTAATTTAATATTTCAGTGGACTGCACAACAAACCACACAAACATTCAAAATGAAATGTCTATTTTATGAAAAATGCAAACATTAGCATGAGGGTAGAAAATGTGATTAAATGGAGCAGGAAATGAAATTTTTTCGGACTGTGTAATATTTAAAATTCATGTCCCGTCTTTCGCTCTGAACTTTGTCATTATTATTATTATTATTATTTGTGTTTATTGATTAGCTAGTTTAAATTTTAAGGGGAATTGATCCTTTTTAGTACTAGTTTTATAGACTACAGAATACCAAATATCAAATATCAAATGCATGTACAATGTACAATTTACAATTTACAGTGGATACATCAAATACAAATAGTACGTTTTTTGCTTTGCATGTTATTGAGCATCATATTAAATACTCAATACTCATACATTAGCTCAAAACATGTAGCATAATATAATATAATATTATTATAGCTTGTGTACATGTATTTTGCATTTTGTATTTTGTATTTTGTGAATAATACACAATCCATTTGTACACATTTTCATGGCTGCACTATGTGAGAGGAGAGCAAAGGGAAAATCACCATGTTATTTCAATGTCACCAGTCCAGTCAACAACTTGATAAATCAATACGACATAAATATTTATAGGTTGATTTTGGTACAAGCTACAAGTTTTTCTTGTTGCTCCAAATTCCAAACCCAAAATAAATAACACTCTTTTCTCCTTGTCGTTTGCAACATGATTTTCGGTTACACTTGGTTCATGATACCGTTATTTCTTTCCTCTTGCATTTCAAATTGTATGATATTTGTGCGGATTTTTATGGATGTAACAACTTCCATTTCATAAATCAGGCATGCTGTAGATTGTAGATTGTAGATTGTAGCATCAAAGTTTTAGCAGTTTTTTCTACTCATTAAAATGTCCTTGGTTTAAAATTCAATAACTTGTTCATAGTTTGTAGTTTGTACATGGATTTAAAGAGTATATTAAAAATGCAAGTACTCATGTACTTCCAGAAAGAACATGGAATGCAAAGTGGAAATATTTGTAGTGATAGGTTAACAAACAAAATAGAGTAAATATAGTAAAATATCATGTTCATTTCTCAGACTTTATGACTATTAATGAGCATTTTCAGTTTGCAGTGTTCCAGGGCTCTCTGTTTAGATTTCAGATGGCTGATCTTTATCGACTGAAGAATATTATAGTTTATGCTAGACTAAGTAGACTAGACTAGACTTTTGCTTGTCCAATGTCTAACGTTTAATGTGTTTTAATGTATATACACAACAAGTACATGCTCCTTCTTGTTCCTGTTTGAATTTCTTGTTCTTGGTTTTGATCAGATGAGAATGATATATAAATTTTATGGTCTGTGTGTGTTTGATCTGCTTGGTCAGACCACACATATAAATGATAATTCCTCTCATATTCTTCACATGGACAATGTGCATGCATATTTAATGCACAATGTAGAATACACAAGACATGGTAGATTATGGTTTACAAGCAAACTTAATGGATAATGGATAATGACTCATAAATAACGAGACAAAAAATTGTCCAGTGGACAAATTTCTGCAATAATTTCGGTACAATATAAATTATACAACATTAAAAATGATTAAGAATATCAATTACTAATTCTCCCCGATTCTCATGGATTTTATATGAGGCAACTCAACTGAAATCACAGAAATATACTTTTATTACGAGAACCAACTTTTGAAAGTAGAATGTACAATATAAACTTTCGACTCCATTTCATTTCGGTGCCATAAAACATGGGGAAAGTTGATTATATTATATTATTGTTTTCCTACAATTATGAATTAAAAACTGTATTTCAGATAAATTCTGTACATTCTAGAATCTAGATTCTGGAACGATCAACGATTGGCATAGTATGAGCAGGAGCATTTGTGAATTCTAAATTGTACAACTTTATTGCTCTACGCCGTCCCATTGGAAATTGGAATTGAGGACAAGAGAAAACAGAAGGTCCTCATTTTAACTGAATTCAATTCAATGACGCCGTAATTTTCCAAATCTCGTTTGTTTAGAATCGGATTGAATTGCCAATTTTAGATAATTGGAGCGGATAATCAGCATGATTTGATTTTGGTTTCCATGATTTGAAATCCATCAAAAATCGTCATGATCAAATTGATACAGAACCTACGCAGGTGTTTCAGATAAAATATAAAATGTAACATTTAAAGTAAAGGATCTCAAAAGTTTGCATGAATATCTTCAAGGAGCTTCCCTAAGATTTGACATGTTGAAATTCCTGTTTTCCAAAATTTTTCTGTAAGAGTCTAGAATCAAGAGTCTAGAGTATAGAATCCGGACAGAACATGATTCTCATTTTACATGCAAGGAAGAATATTTGGGTACATCCAAAAATGATGGATGAATTGGAACACATGAAATCAGGTTTACGATGAAATACAGCGTTGGATGAGACGGATACGGACAAAAATGTACATTATAAAGTCATCATCATTTTTCATCATTGTACGGAATATGGAATATGGAGAAAGGAGAAAGGAGAGCACAGGAAGTCCAATGAGTCCGGTGTATATCTACGATCTACAATCTACAATCTAGAGATATGAAATCAAAAGCAAGATGTTTTCCCCTTTTTTCTCTCCGTTTACAGTGTACATTGTGCATTGTAGATTGTAAATGTCACATAATCCACTGTCTCTTTTCTGCCCATGTTCCTGTATCTGTTTTTGACTCTGTGTAGACTGTAGACTGTAGAAATTTGAGAAAAGAGCGCCTCCTCCTGTTCCTGTCTCTGTTTTTTACCCATTCAGATCCAGCTCCAGATCTAGATTCTAGATGTATACCCAGGATACAGGATGAAAGTGAAGGGAGGAAAAGAGAGAGAAAGGCTGTCATTAAATACAAGAGAATACAAGAATACACGAGATAACAGAGCAGAGACTGTCGGAAACTTGAGTAAAAAGAAAGAAAAATAAATATAATACATTGTAATATAATATAATGTAATGTAGTGGGAAAATGGAGGAATGAGAAGAATATCTCTACACTCTACACTCTACACTGTAGACTGTACACTGTACAAAAGTGGATTTTATATCAAGTATAAAAATTCCTGTATTCGCGCTTCATTCTTGAGCGGCTAGTGGAGTAAAACTAACTTTACGCTTTTGTATTTTGTCTTTAGTGTTGGATCAGAATAGAGAGAGAGAGAAAAGAAAAGCTGAGGAATAAAGAATGAAGATAGGAATAAAATGGTACGAGTAGTCGAAGGAACCTCTTTCCTCCTTATTTACTCCACTTTCACTCTCCTTTCACTCAGGTAGTCCAAATCCTACCTTCAACCTCAACTCAACTCAACTCGACTTGTCTCAACTTGAGTCTGCTCAGCTCATCCCAGCTGAGCTCAGATCAACTCAACTCATCTCTAGTCAGCTCAAAGTTTGCTATACCTTTTTCATTTCCTTGAAGAGTCATATTTAAAAATAGAAGGAGCCGTCAGAACTAGACTTCCTGTCTTCTCTTTTCCTTGCTTATTCTTTCATATTTCCCATAAGTTTCAAGATTATACAATATTATATAATAATATTATACTTGTGCGTTGTGCATTGTGCACTTCTGTGTGATATTTATTATGTACAATATTATCAAAGAGTAAATCCGAATGAAATAAAAAAATATGTGCTCGATGCTCGATACGATACAATTCTGGAATTCTGGAAAGTGGCTATTAAAAATGCAACGTGTTTTCAGTTCTCACACATTCTTTTTGTACAATGTACAATACGCCTTCAAGCTGCTTCCTCTTCATCTTGATCGTCATCTTTCTTCCCTATTTTCTCAGTCTCTTTTTCTCTCGTATATAATATTAAAATAATATATGAAACTCTCCTCCTCAGATCCCTCAGGGTACACACTACACACTATATATCATAGCCATAGACATTGGGAGATTCGTAGCTCGTAGTTCGTACAGTATTAAATATTAGTAGTATAAGAGTAGTGTAAACTGGAACTTTCTATCTACTATCTACTGCTTCAGCTCGTTTTCTTTCACTTTCGAAGAAATCTAGACTGTACGCTGTGTTTTTTCTACTACAAAAACTGTGCAGAAACAAGAAGAGTGGAAAAAATAAAATAAGATTTGCCTACAAAAGCTCCACTTGTTTATTCTTTACTCACTTTTCCTAAGCCAATATTTTATATTTTATGTGAATTTAGTAGCTGAAATTTCAATGTGCACACTAAAATCTAAAAACTAAAAAAAAAGAAAAAGCAGTGTGCTCAAATCACATGAGTGATAAATAAAAATATTTAAAGTGTACATTTTGTGGGAAATACGCACATTTTTACTTGTCAGTTATTCAACCTGGTTCAGATGGTTCAACTTGATTATGTATTTGATTGCAATGAAAATCTGCTAAAAACGTTCCTTCTAGTCTCCAGCAGTTTAAAAACTAAAACTAAATATTGTATTGTAAAAATTGTAAAGACAAAAGTAACAAAATTCTTGTAGCTGTATTTTGACTAGAGAAAAAGGTGGGGGGTAAATTTAAATTTGAAACTGAAACTTTATTCTCGCTTTAAAATCCTTGGAATTGATATAACGTAAAAAGTATAAAGGTATTTGAGATTTGGGTTTTGAGTTGCATTTATTTTGAAAATTCACATCCCAATGTCTATTTTTGGAGTCACAAAGACTATTTTTGATCCATTTCCCACCTGATGACAAAAGAGTGGACTTGGATATAGGATATACGAAAGACGTCAACATCAACATCAGCTTCAATATCAACGTCAACGTCAGCGTCAGCGTCAAAGTCAAATTGAACAGAAAAGCAAAAGCGGATTTAAATATTTACGAGCACACACTCCAGCTTTGCATGAGCTAAATCGAGTTTTCCTCTTCCGCCTCTTCTCTTCACTCTCTTTGCCATGGCATGCCCAACAACAACCAACATATGACAAAGTGAATTGGAACTGGAATTGCAAGGAGCGACAGTCAAACAAGATACCTGAGACGCAACTATTTATAGAATTTAAATCGCATCTTTAGTCAAATGTCAAATGAATTGGAAACTTGTACTACATACAGCTGTACACTGCTCACTGCTCACATGACGAAACCAATGATCAAACAAACAAAAAAAAGACGGACAAACTCAATATCCAACAAGCCAACGGTTTTATTTCCAATTGATTATTTACAACTGTATTTACCTTTCCGTACTTATTTTCTCAATGGCTTGTTTACAGTGTACAGTCTACATTTTACAATCTACGTGAGGACGCCTACCGTTCCTGTTCCTGTTCCTCAACAATCAACAACCAACAACGTGTAACTCATGTATTATGTACTCGTGATGTAAATGTCCTTTGGCGCTATTTTTACTGCACTGTACTCTCAAAATAAAGGAAGTAGCGGCGTCAATGTGGAAAAAAACTTGTTTTTGCATTGATCCTGTTGGAAGGACATTTTGACATTTGGATTTTGAGGTTTTTCATGATTGCATTCTACATTTTGACTAAAACCGACTCAGTGAGATGGCAAAGGCAATGAAAATGACAATAATGATTGAAATGGGGACACGAATACAGATATTTACACATAAATGCTTCATCTGTGTAAATGGTAAATGGACAGCGTACATTGTACAGTACTGACTGCTGACAGATCAAAATTTCTAGACGAGAAGAAACGGCGGAAAACAAAAAACCAGGATGAAGAGATGAGAAATGCGAGGAGAAGAAAAAACATGTTTAATTTATAATCAGAAAGCAAGAAAATAGGACGGAACTGTTCACAACTGCGTCTGCTTCTGGTTCTGGTGCTGGGCCTTATATCGAATACATGCTTCTGATTTTGCTGTTCCAGCATTTTTCTCGTACTCGTTCTCGTACTAGTGAGTATATCTAGGATCTAGTGTGGAGTATGGAGTATGGAGGAAGTACACATGCACGAGGCATTGAGTATTGAACATTGAACATTGAACATTGAGCATTGAGCTTTGAGCTTTGAGCAGGAGAGAGGGAGGAAAAAAATCCCTCTGGTTATTTTTAGATGGGACATGCTCTTATACACATTACAACATCAACATCAGCATCAACATCTCCACACTTTTTATGCCCACTTCACACGCGAAATAAATTTGCCGAATTTTCCCTACTCCTCATTCCTCAACTCAACTCAACTCGGCTCAATTCAACTCAGCTCTCAATACTCAATACTCAATCCTCAATGCTCAATGTTCAATGTACAGAGAACCATTACATTATTCCAATGTTATTTCCATCCCGTATGCTTCTCATACCCAACAGACAAAAGTACACAGCTCAAGCTATAGAATATACAATATAGAGTCTAGAGTGTAGAGCTGTTTGGCATGAGCCGAGCTGATACTGATAGTTGATAGTTGATAGTGCAGCAGAAAGGAAGGCCCACTTGATGTTTTCCCTCGTAATTTTTTCCCGTGGAAACCCATTCTCGTCATATTACCTTCCTTTAGAGCAGGAGCCAATGTACAGGCAACATACATCATCCAGAGATACACATATCAAATATCCAGTATCCAATATCCGACCTCGGGCATTCAACGTTGTACATAAGGTCAAGAATGGGAAAGGTAGATGAGCATAAAAAACTCTTGCTCTGTATTTCACTGCCGACCACGTATTGACGTATTGTGCATTTAACGTGGAGGGCTGCAGTAAAGATACTCATACTCATACTGAACATTGAACATTGAACATGGGAAGCGGAAAGAAGGAAGGAAGAAGATGGGATGTGGAGCAGTCAGCTATATTTTATTTAATACACCACACAACTCACTCCACTCACTACCGCTCGCTCTTTCTATCTACCTTTCTGCTTTTGGTTCATGAGTCAAAACAAAATCAGAAGAAAACACGGTAGAGTAAGAATCGAGAGAGAGCGAAGAATCGGAAGCGATCTTCTCAGATTGAAAAAGTTTGTCGGTTGCCGGTTGCTGTTTCTCTGCACAAAACAACTGTTTTTTGTTCCGACTCCAGCGCTGGCCAGTAAAAGATTCTGATTCTAGATTCTATATTCCAGATTCGGGTAAATCTATGACTTTGACTGCAACTGTAGAAATATGCATGTACATTTTGAACGTAGGGATTCTATTTACATTAGACCCAAGACCCTCACGGTCATTCAACCACCAAAGAGCCCAATGCCTTTTTTCAAGGTGCGTTGTATCAAGTTCAAGACTCTCAACTCAAGACTCAAGACTCAAGACACGAGACACGAGACTCGAGAATTGGATTTGTGTATTTATACTGCATAAAATTGTAATAAAATGGCCTCGAGAAAAAACGGAACCTAAAACCTTAGACTCAAATCTCAAATGGAGCTGGAGGTTGAGAACTGAGAACCAAATTTAATTTCCTACTACAATTTACATGTCTTAGATATTTCTATGTGTATTTCTTTGTATATGTAGAATGTAGAGTGGAGAGTGTACAGAAAATTGGATACGGTTATGACATTGATGCGGTTCTCTAATTTAATCATAGCCCACGAAATGCAGTTTGTACAACATCTCACATCAGCGAGTATACTACGTTTACGCATAATACGTAACATCTCCACCTACCAACAACCAACAACCAACACAACACAACACAAGAACACTCATGTTGCATAATAAACTCGGCTGTTTTCCATCACTTTGATTTGAAAATTGAATTTGTTCCTCCCAGAAATCCTGTGCTCTTCTGTTGACGTTACAGATGAGCATTGAGGTGGTTGAGGTAAAATGTGTGCATATGGTACATTTCTAAGCTCTCGGTTTTCACGAGGCAGTTGGTTGTTGGTTGTTGGTTCTAGTGGTTGTAAATATCAGAGTACAAAGTATATAGTACAGAGTACAGAGTCGTGAGTACCTGCAAGAAATATGGAGCTGAAAAGCAAGAGGCCCTCCACTGTTACTAATGTTCAACGTTCAATCTCCTCTTCACTCTTCATTCTTCACACATGAACACATGAGGCAGAGGATACATGTACTCAGCGGAAGGAGGAAGGTATGAATACAAATGCAAACATAAATAAATATGATGAGTTGAAAATGTAATTTCGGTGGGTAATCGACTGTTCCTGTGCAAACCTATCCGACGCTCAATCCAATGTATGGAAAATGGAAAATGGATGTGGAGCAAAACACGTGTCATGTATCATGTTTGCTGTAGAAAATAGAAAGGGATGCACAATATTGTAATGGATAATGGATAATGGAGAAGAAGAAGAAGAAGGAACCTGGCAGTGGAGATGGTGATGGGAATGGGATGGATGCGAGCACCCGCATCTCTGTACTGAAAGTATTCTGGATCCTGTTCATAGGCAGCCGAGTCCCAACGAGAATCTCCCTGAGTCAAAGCCAACGGCAGTTTTCTCTTGAGGACGGATCCGAGCTGTCGTAAATTGCCACACGTCGACATCTTCCAACTTCCAACCCCAACAACAAGGAACAAACTATCTACCAACACGGACACCAACACCAACAACAACAACTCTGGTGCAATGTCGACACTTTTACAATCACTACCACAACCAAACCACAGCTACAACTTTTACTTGATATTATTACACTCCTTCACACTAATCTCCCACAGACAGATGCACTATCCACAGTAATACATAAATAGATAAATGGACACGCAACCCCATTCCAGGATTTCACGAGTTTCAAAACACTCTTCACCAACCAACTTGCTTCCTTTGCATTCATCCATGAAACTGGATGCACCGAATCCGGAACAAGGAACAAGGAATAAGGAATAAACAACCACCGAGTTTACTTTAAAGCACCCAATTTAGATCTAGATCTCAGATATTCATCACAACACCACAATGTAATTTAGAACCAAGTTGTAATATTATTATTATTATGGTATGGTCGCCGGTCGCCGGTTGACGGTTGACTTGAAGCACAAAGCACCAAAATACACATTAAACAACTTGACTCCACATTTGCACCACTAAACAATAGACAATTGAATTTTGCACTAACATTTCTTTCCATTCGCCATCTTTCCTCATTACTACTTTTATTTAGTCGTTTGAAATGAAAAGGAGAAAAGTTGTAAAAATCAGTGAGAAAAATGACTTACAAGAGGAATAAGGATAAGAAAAGAAGCCTATTTTGCTTCTCTTATTTACTATATACTCTTTATTCTGTTTAAAAACCCGTGTTTTCTCCTCCTTCTCCTTTCCACGTTTCACCAAAAAGAAAAAAGTCGTAAAAATTTAGCAATGTTATCAAAGAATCTGATATCTAATATCTAATGCATTCATCTCATTAGCGCATTCCGGATTCTGCACAAAATAAAATAAAAGCTTGAAAACTTGGCTAAATTTCATCTTTTTGCCAAGTTGAGGTGGAAAATTGTGATTTTGATTTTGATTTTGCCAAGTATAAAATGACTCGTCTTATATAATATAATTTGATGTAGGATTTATTTCTCTTGGTTTGTTCTGCAGTTTCCAGTTTCCGCTGTGTACTATAGTCTATACCGTACTGTAAAGTAAAGTGTACACTATGCACGCCAGATTCATCCAGTTCCAGTTCTAGTTCTAGTACCAGCTGCAGATATAATCACAAATGAAGAATGATGACCGATGATAAATGTGAGATAGGAGATGATTTATTTGACACTGAAGAAACGGAGAGTAGAAAGAAGAAACGGAGAAGGGAAAAAGGGAATAGAAATGGAAAATTGAGACTGGAGACTGGAGACTGGAGACGGGAAAAGGAAAAAGGAGGAGAAGAAACTTGAAATTATGTATGAATGTGGAAAGGTGGAAAGTGGAAAGCGGAAGTTGGGAGTTGGAAGCATAACAGAAGAGTGAAATGAATGGGAAGAGAAAATCTAAGGTAATCAACCTGATATGTAGCATAGGCAATGCCCAATGCCCAATGCCCAATGCACAATGTACAACAAGAAATTGTGCATTGGACATGTAAGATTGAAATGCCCAGATCTATTTATTTAATAGCCCCTCCTGCTTTTTCCTCTTTCCTTTTTCCTCCTCATTTCCTCTCACTGATTCTGATTCTGTTTCGTTTTCTTACTGTACACGGGATCTAAAATGAGTCTAACGACACCCAACGCTCTGCACTAGACTAGAGATAGATATCGTACCACACACAAGGCAGTCCACACGAGACACTAGACTCGAGACACGAGCAAAGACAAAACTGAGACTAAGTGAACACAGAGGAAAACAAACATAGATATGTACAGAGCAGAGACAAAATGATGGAACCGGGAAGCATCTCTAGATGTCTACCACATGAATAATAAAATATACATGCATAAATATCTACATGTATCCAAGTCAGTCTGTAATGAGTGTAAAAAAAGGAGGGAAAAGGATGAAATGAGAGTATCTATATGTAGTAGCATATAGATATTATTGTAACAACGCTTGTGCAAAAATACAGAACGAGTAATGTGTTGGAGGTTTGCTGAGTGCTCCGTGTTTGGTGCTTATAGAGTGTCGAGTGTCGAGTGTAGAGTGTGCAGTATTCATATGCATTTTGGAGATATACAAATAAATGTATCAGAGATCAGAGAGCATCCAGACGACACAAAAATAGTCTCGAGTCTCAAACCGAGAGTTGAAACTCAAGAGTCTCGAGTATTGAGATCTAAAAGTGTACGAGTGCAACTGTAAGATGTAAGCTATATCTAAGCATAAAAAGAGATTGCACCAAACACCAAACACCAAACACCCGCTTCGCTTCCCGCTTTCAAACTCTAAACTCAAAATCCTCGTCATTTCATAACATTTTCCCTATGCTACAAAATACATGTATAACTTGTGCATATTTTGTATAGTATAGAGTATAGAGCACAGAATGTAGAATATGGACGCACAAAAAATCCTACAACCAACGCATACTCTAAAATCTAAACTAAATGTGGATTGTGGATGTTTGACTCTCGAGTCTCAAGTCTCAAGTCTCAAGTCGCAAGAATGCAATTTTATTTACATGTTCACTTTTCTCATTCTCCTTCTCATTCAGATTTACAGTCACACGCGCCATATGCAAAACCCATAAATACAAATACATTTTTTACACGTTACATATGTTTCAACTTGTACCTACAACCAACAACCAACCAACGACCGACAACCTACAGTTTACAAGCTGCAGCGAACAGAACACCAAACAGAAAGGCAACGGCATCTACGCGGATTAAGTGCATTTTATACATTTTCATGTGTTTATCCCTTTATTGGAAAAGAATCCAGATAAATTCTCCCTATTCACTTTACAACTGTTTTATCCAGCATTTCAATGGATATCTAAAATCTACAATCTACACACTAAATTTTCCCTTCAAAATGTCTCCTTCCAGACGTTTGAAAACAAAACTTCCGAGATCCGAATTCTTTTCAAAGTATATCGCATATCGCATATCGAGAATCCAGATTTGAATCAGATTCGGGATTTATTCAGTTTTCCGTGTCCACTGTTGCTATTTCAGGATGATTTTATTTTGATTTTGTTTTTTTCAATGGCTATAAATTTTACATACTTTTTGCTATTTGATCGTCGAGGTAATGGAGCGGAGATGCGTTTGTTTTAAATAAAAATTGGTTTTGATTCTTGGTGCTTCAGATAGATTAGAGACACAGGTTTTTTGATTTGATATTATTTGATATATTTGATGCGTGATGCGATCAATTTAATGATATAAGTTTGACAAGGAAGAACCAAGAAAAAAGCTCGCATGATAATATCCAACATTTTAACATTTTGACATTTTCCTCTCCGATTTTATGTTAAATTAGATTTGGTTTTGGTTTTTGATACCGAAATGGATATGGATTTGATTTGGATTATGGATTATGGATCAGAAAATTTTGAATGATGATCCTGCCTTTGCTTTGACAAGAAAAAAGAGGGAGGGAGAAAAAAACTGTGGTGGAATTTGGGAATTTGAGAATTTTGGGTTTTCCGGGTTGACGGGAGAATCCATCAAGTCCTTTCAAAAAACCCCCAAGAAAGAAGAAGAAAAAAGAGCTCACGTGTAGAGCGTAGAGTGTAGAGTGTACAATTTATATGCATACGTACTTATCGAATATAGAAAGTAGAAAGTAGAATGTAGGAGGTAGAAAAGACGCACTACGCACTTTTTTTTACTCTATTTGGGATTCGGGATTTCCTCTTTAATATATAAAATAGTGTAATACAATGAACAATGAAGTTTCACGGGTGAAAAACCGTTTTCATTGTACTACTGAGCAATTTGGTGGGTCATTTTCTCTCCGTGAATGAGGAGACGAGAGAGAATAGAAAATGGAAGAGCGGAATAACTTTTTCAATAGAATTTCCCTTTGACTTTTACATATCAATATGTATCAAGTTTGGAGTCTAGAGTCTAGAGACTGGGGACTGGAATTGGATTGAAAGTCAGTGGTTAACGTGTCGCTTTGTCAACTTTTCCCCAGAAAAAAGGAGAAGAGGACGAAGAAGGAAAGGAGACTGGAGACTGGTGTAAGTAAGTTCTTGGCCTTGTTCTTGTTCTTGATGTTGGATTTAGTCAGTGAACTTGCATCTTCCATCTTCCATCTTCATTCTTGGCCCAGCTCAATAGTCAATCTCCATAATGATACAGAGGAAAAACTTCAAAGTCCAAAGCCCAAAACCTCAAGTTTTCTCCTCCTCACCATCGCCACCGTCTTCGTCGTCGTCGTCACCGTCTTCAACTTTCCCTTTTGCCTATTCCTTTGATAGAGCTCAGAGTCAGAGTCAGAGTCAAAGTCAAAGTCAAAGACAATGTCAAAGGAAAAACTGTATGGCTGTAGATTGTAGATTGTAGATTGTCGATTGGAGGTGTCATGCATATCGTCTATATTGTTATTGTACCCATCTGCATGCAGAACCTAATTAACTTTCACCAGGCTTACATCCGCCCTTTTCAATTTTCTTTCTCCCTTGCAAAATTCCACTAAAACTCCTCGTAATGAAAATATCGTACAACTCGGTTCTTTTCGAAACAGCTCCTCTGTTTTTAAAGCTCTTAAAGTAAAACAAAGTAAAGTAAAGTAAAAAAAGCTCAATTGGCAATGATTATGATTGGTAATTGAAAGTAATGGATTTGAATGTATTACAATTTTGCCAGTGTAATATTTAATAAATATTTAAAGATTCTGCATTCCATTATCTCCATCTCATGTTTGATATTTGATATTTCATGTCAAAGAAGATGTGAATGAAATTTGATTTCGCATATTTTTTTATTTGCATTGCTATTGATCGCGCATCGAGAATCGAGAAAAGTGGGACGAGGAAAAAAGCTAAAGAATGTAAACATATGACTATGCATATTGAATATGAATATGAAAAGCGGGAAAAAGTTTCTTTCTCGCCATCACATCAATTGGACGTAAGAACCGCAAATGTAAATTTATGAACTGTATTGAAAATCCAAATCCAAATCGAGTATCAAGTCAATCGTCCGTAATCCAACAGATAAGGAGTGAATAGGAAATCTGTTGAGTTGAATGCGTGTAATGTGCATAAAAATATCTACTACTCAAATAGTTAAAGATTGAAAGCTACAATTCAAAAATTGCAATTCAAATGCTCAAATGGACAGTAGACAGTGGGCAATGAACAGCTTTGAATTCCTTTCCCCAAAAAATTTATCTATGAGGATTATCAAAATAAACGTAATCGTAATCGTAATCGAGATGTCTTTTGAAAATTCCAAATCAAATCAAATCAGGTTGGAAATCTAAATTTACTTGAAATCTGCCATTTTTGAAAGATTGATATTTAGAATGGAGAATTGAAAAGGGAATATTATAAATCGAGTATTTGGTTTGACTTTGCCTTTCAAACCCTGGGAAATAATCATGTTTTTGGTCATTTTGTCTAAGCCTTTCCGTACATGTGCACGATGCAGGATGTACAAGAATTTTCTTTCTTTATCTTTTTTCTCTATATCCTTTTAAAACAGGGATATAGAGGTACATATTTTCTATAATATATTTTACTCTTATTTGATAGAATTTAGAATCTAAGCTGTGTATAAAAAGGAGGAATCTCCATGGAATTTTGTTTCTACCTCATCATAAATAACTATGTATGTGATTATGTGCTCAAGAAATAAGTAGAGAAAAAGATGGATTGAAAATTGAAATGAAAAGAATATTCCCTTTTCAATTTTCCCCATCAGTTAGATTTATGATATTATACGGATTGAGTATTGAGTCAAACTAAAATCGGAATTGACTTGAATTGAATTGGTTGTCATTAAAAATTCATCTCCCCAGAGTTTTCTCCGGTGAGTCTTCAATCTTTGATTTAGTTCGATTCGACATTCGACATTCTAGATTTGCCATCCGTCATACATATTACACATTACACATACAAACATGGCTCCAGTTTTCCCTCCTACACAAATCAGAGTTTGTACATACATGTATAGTTGTATTATACCAAAGACATTTATCTCTACCTGTACACTGTACACTGTACACTTTTGTACATATATTTCCAGATTTACTCTGCTTCTCTTCTTCTCTAATACTCGGTGCATTTGAAATTGGAGTAGAGAAAATAGATAATTCCAGGACGACCATTGATGACATGTAATGATAGAATTTTAATCATTTGCTCTACGCTCTGGGAAAGGCTCAACTCTCAACTCTCAACTCTCAACTCTCAACAGTTACCTGGATCAAGAGACTTGGATATATCTAGATTCTAGATAAATTACATTGCATCCTAGAAATTGCTACGTCTCAAGTATGAAATACAAATTTATTGGTCCCCATCAACCCACAAGTTTGAAGCATAAAGAATGACGAATGAATGATGAATGATGAATGACGATCACGGGAAATGATCAAAGGAGAAAAGTCAACCCCGTATTTACAAACAGGATCATTAGCATTAGCATTATCATTATCATGCAATTTTGTTTAATAACAACTGCCAAAGAAAACTTGTTTTTCATTCCCTGTTCTCCAGTTATTATTGTCACTTTATATACCAACTACCATACAGACTAAACCAAACCAAACCAAACCAAACCATGCCAGCCAAAGACAATTTTCTTCCCTCCTTTCTGTCGCTACACCATTTAA
The DNA here is from genome assembly GCA_034698265.1 of Sminthurinus aureus. Classification (NCBI taxonomy): domain Eukaryota; kingdom Metazoa; phylum Arthropoda; class Collembola; order Symphypleona; family Katiannidae; genus Sminthurinus; species Sminthurinus aureus. The sequence goes on from JAQGBH010000745.1 coordinate 33,054, forward strand.
TGTAATGTCAGTGTGGTATTATACAATAATGTAGTGTCGCTCGGAGAAAGAAGGGCTCAAATTGGATTGGATTGGAATGGGAGCATGTGAAAAAGGACGGGAACAGATCACTCATGTATCTTTCCATCTACAAGAGTTGTGGAGGAGAATTAGTGAAGGAGTAGGTAAAACGTGATAGTTTCATCGTCGTCGTCATCACCATCGATATTGAAACTGCTACATGGGACATGAGACATGAAGAACCCTTATTATCTGATAGGAATAATAGAGAACACATGAGACAGTAATGTCGTCCACTTGCCACTTAAGACACTTTTCCCTCTTTCACTCTTCACTGCTCATTTTGAGTGAAAGAACAAAAAAGTGCATGGACTTTGATGCTTTGATACTTTTTTATTACTACAGGCTAGAGACTACTGTAGACTGTAGAGATTTATTGAATTGATTCTATTCCCTTTTCATATTCATTTACAATTTACACTGTCACGACAAATCCAAAGCAAAACAGAGGGAAATTCTCTCCCTTTTTCTTTATTATTCTTGATATTTTCTCTACAAAATATACGTATATTGTATAGAATATTATATTATATTATGTGTACTTTCTTTGTCCAAAGGGAAACGCATAACATTTCACACACGGTGGACATCTCAAAGACTCAAAGCTCAAAGCTCACAACATGAGTTATAGTTCAGTGTGAATATTTATTTGGAATCAGAATTTTTAAAGAATTTTCTATTTTTTCTCTCTGATTTATTTTCTGATATAATTCTGTTTTATTATAAAGATATCTCGAGAGTCGAGAGTGTGTGTTCAATGTTCAATGCAAGGGATTTTATTACACATGACATTACTACATATTTTCCCGGGCCTTTGAATAATCTAAACAGAGTTAGAGTTAGAATTAGAACTGGAATCGGAGTTGCATCCACTCGAATTTGTTTCGTATTTTGTATTTGGTATTTGGTATTTTGTGTTTTGTACCTTGTAAAATACCAAAAACAGTCAAAAATTGGAATGTGCACGGTAGTTTTCGTTGTATTTTTCCTCCATCCTCATCTCTATCTCTATTTTTTCCTGCATGAATTATGCAGCAGGGGTGAATCTTTTCATCCGGTGAGTAGATGCGATATTTGTGTACATTCTAGATTCTAGATTCTAGGTTCTAGATTGAGGATTGAGGATTGCACATGAGAAAAGATGTAAAAGTATCTACGGAGTGAACCAAAAAGGGAATATTTTGGTTGAGGAATCCCACTCATTTTTTATCACGTACATTCCTCATGTCCGATATCCTCTTTCATTCTTTCAGCCTTTCATTCCTACTCTCTCCTCCCTACGACTTACATTATATTACATTACATAATATAACATGATATAAAAGAGCACATTTTTATGCCAACTCCTCTCTCTCCACTCTCAACAATCTACAAATACCAAAATACAGATATACATTTATTTTTTATGAACATTAGTTCACACATTCTCTCTCTGTCTTTTCTTTTTATTTTTTCTCTAGCCTTTGAAAAGAGCCAGATAAAACAAGGAGCATATGTGTTGTGTATTTGTATTTGTAGTATTGCGAGCATTGAGCATTGAGCATTCGTATTCTTATTTGTATTTGGATTTCGCACTTCGTATTTCATTTTTTCCTTACATGTCATTTTTCATGCTCTTTAGTCTGTACTTTATGCTGTATGCTGCATCATGCCGCTTTGTTTTGTTCTGTTCTGTTGTGTACTGTGTATTTTGGCATTTTCTGTTTCCTTTGGCGGAATCTCCAACTCTGAATTCCAAATTTTTACTTACACATGTGTACACTGTACAGTGAATACTGTAGATTGTAGGCAGAGAGAGATAATAAATATTAAATTATCCAGCACCTTTTTCAACCATTCCATGTGAATAAATATAAATATGTTTCCCAATTTTAAAATGAACCTTGTGAATTCTAAGTTCACTCGAGAATCTTTTCCGCAGACATATTACTTCAGAAAAAATACCCTCGTATGCAATATGTAAGTGCGTAAATAACAGTAGTTGAAAGTTGAACTATGCATCTTTAGGCTGAATGTTGAGAATGAACATAAAATTATGCTCAGCTGCTGTCAGTTGTGCGTCGTATTATTATTATGTAGGATGATTCACAAAGTAATGTGGATTCAAAATATAATGTGTACATATAAAGCGTACATGCGGAATTTTAATAAAATGGAAGGAAAAGGAAGATAAAATGAGGGAGAAAGTTGAAAAATTTCCTCTTTTCCTCCTTTCTTCGCTTCTAACCAAACCAAACCAACGAAACTAAACGAAACCAATGATTCTCAACCGTCAAGCGGCAAGCGACAACCGTCGAGTGAAGAAATTCACCATTCTCCATTCAACATTCATCGTTCATATGCTAATGTGGTGCATTGACTAACTATAAAATTTGATGATATTTCAAATACTACAGTCAGAGTTCAGAGAGAGAGAGTGGGAGTGAGGGAGCTTTCACATTCTACATTCTACGATGCACTGCACTCCTTTTTATGCTCAATGTAAAAATGTGAAGCTGCAATGCCAATGCCAATACGACTGCAATATCGTTGTCCATGTCGACGTGGAAGAAGAGAGAAGAAAAATTGGAGAGGGGAGAAATAATCGAGTCGCTTCATGTTTTTTTAGTGTCAATTGTCAATATAATGTGCGTGTGGAGCACAAGTAATTTCAAGTCAATGAGCTTTCCCTATCCAATGGATGTACGTAGTTTATGTCCCACGTCCTTCTTCTTGTCTTCATCATTGTCATTGCCGTTGCTTATATATGTTAAATATTCCAAGTCCTTTGGAACAAGAAGAAAATCGAGAAAATCCAGACCAGAGAGGCAAGAGGGGACTCTGACTATTGAATTTTGAATTCTGAATTCTGAATAGCGGAAGCGCCCTTTTCCTCCACTCACTCCATATGAATAAAAAAAGAGGGTGCAAGTGCTTGCGCTTCAGCTTGGGCTAGTGTGATCTTGGAATCTTGGAATGCCGCCTAAAACTCCAACTTTCCGCTTTCACAGTATCTGGAACTCGGAGGAATAGAAATGAAAATGAGAGGAAAAGACAAGAGAAAATGGAGGAGAAGAGGATGCAACACTGATATTTGATATTTGATATTTGGACTGCTCTGTTCTTCCTCCTTCCCTCTCCCTTGCACTTCCAGTTCCAGTCCCACTTTTGTATTCTTATTCTTCTTCACTGACGAACAGAGTAAGAGTATTTGAAGTCTGGATCGGAATCTCCTTGTCATCATACTCTTTTCTTTTTTCTTTTCTCAATTTCTTTGCCAGCAACTGTTCCTTTGAATCAATGAATCAATGAAACAAGGGGAAAGTCCCTTGACTTGAACTTTCAACCGAGTCACTCCGATCACCCATCTTTTTGTCACCCTTGTCTCTGAAGAGTACTCTAAATTCTAAATTCTCAATTCTCAATTCTCAATTCTCAATTCTCAATTCTCAATTCTGGCTACCCGAATTCAAAGTGCAGTTATGCTTTTAGACGACTGCATCCGAGTTTGTACAAAAAATAACAAGTGGATGATTTCAAGTTGTGCAGAATTCATTTGCATAGCGATATGCTAAGTCGTAGCTTTTAGATTCTAGATTCTAGATATTTTGATGTTTGTCCTCATACTTGTCCTGCTCTTCAAATTTCCGCCTAATACTTTCTCCCACTTTTTAAGTTGCTCAGAGTTCAGAGTTCAGCGTTCACTCAAGTTAGGTGACTGAAATGGTGCAGGATGTAAGCTGAACTGTGACTGTGATCTCCAACTCCAACTCCAATTCGATCCACTTCTCTTGGTTTCCATTTCCCGTTGGATTGGTCAAAGAATAAAAGATGCACATGTCAAGATTCAAGATTCAAGATTCAAGCTCCGAGCTTCAAGTTTATGGCTGTCATATCATTGAAGCGTACAGTGTTCAACTGTTCAGTGTTTCAGCTGTATAATGCACAAGTATGACGACATTTCTGGTGTTGTGCAACTGTAAATGTCTCCAGTCTCCAGTTTCTCGACCCTCGACTCTCGACCTCCAAAGTTTTATATGGCTCCTTTTGCATTCTGCATACTACATTTCACGGACACTTTGATACCCACAACCAAAATGTAAGTGCTTTGTTTTATGATGATGCCACATCTAATACCAATACCAATACCAATAAAATGAGGAGATTCATTCAACATGAACCAATATGCTTCTCTCCGCCTTGCTTTCTGTGTAAATCAGAAGAGCAAGAAAAGACAAGGGCAAGGGAATTGAGTATTGAGATAACTCGGTCTGAGGTGGTTGTTTTCATGCAGAATGCAAAAAGGAAAATATTCAACTTTCTACAGCAATTCTCAATTCTCAATGTACAAGAATTGTGACATAAAAACTTTTATTCATTATTCATAATCAGGACGATGACTTTAGTGCACTTGAAGTCATTATTTAAAAACAAAATGAGATACAAGATAGAACAAGTCTTTGCATCGTTTTTTGCATAAAATTATTGAAATGAATGCTTTTTGAATTTTGAAATTTTATCTCCTTTGGCAACAACTCATCACCATGATAAATATGTCACGGCATCGGAAGTTTTGCTTGTCTCGTTGTCGCATGCTGTTTATCAGACAGGAGCAAAGTTTAGTTTCTACCTAGTGCCTAGTGTCTAGTGAAAAGTACCATCAACTCTGCTTAATTTTGTGTGAAAGGATGGGGAGAGTAAGCGTTTTTGGAGTAGCCAGTTTCAATAGATGAATGCACTTGTCTCTGTTTGTGTCTGTGTGTGAAGAGGAGAAAATGATTGGGATGAATGGTGAATGGTGAATGATGAGCGAAGAGTGATGAGTGATGAGGCTAAGTGGTTAGTTGAGGACATTTTTCTTGAATGAACCAACCGACCATTCGTGCTCAATGCTCAATGCTCTAGGTGTAATTTTACAAGTACCATGTACATTGTACAAACCACCGCAAGCACACACTTTTTCCCTGTCCAAAGGAATTGTCTTCAAAGCTCCATTCAAGTTGATCACTTAGCTTAAAAAGACAGGAGTAGCAGCTGCGACATCGGCATCGGCTGCTGCCCACCACCACCACCAGCACCCAGATCTAGATCCAGAACCAGCACGTTTCTCCACTTCTCTTTCAATAAAACATGCATCCATTCACTTTCTCCTTTCTCCTTCTACTTTCTACTTTCAAAGGCACTCACTAGTCAATACTGATATTCGCTGTGTAATGCAATGTAATATGTAATGTACATCATCATCATCATCATCAAGATGGTCGTCATCCTGATGGTTTGGTCTATGGACCCGACCAGACACCAACCCAATGCCAATGCCAATGTCTTCAAACAAAAGCACCCTGCCTGTCTCTGTCCCTGTCCATGTCTCTTATCACCATCATAATCATTGATCATCTCTTGTAAACTGTAACCAATGGCAACTAGTCCCCTCTCTCCCCCTCTCTCTTATGTTGGCTTTTATGTACATTGAAAAAAGGAAATATCCTCATTTTCAAGAGATTAATCCTGTCATTTTAATTATTGTTACTTTTCTTCCCCTTCTAAAGGTCTCGAGTCTGCAGTCTTGAGTCTGCAGTTTGAAAGCCTATAAAATCCTAGAACCAATCGACGGGCGTAATTTCTTATGAGACTTTGAGCTCATAATACATTCCATTATATTCTGATACTAGATACTGGATACTAGATACTAGATACTTGCCGTTTCAAAAAGAACAATAGGCCATAGTTCAAATGCTCAACTTGTTATTACCAGCACCAGAATTTTTCCAGGTTTTTCATTTCCTTCTTTCATTCCTACACGAGCACAGGAGCGAAGGATTTATATCATTTCTTTTCATCCTCGGAAATAATTTCCATTCCGCTACGAATTCAAATTCAAATTTCAAGTCGAATTTGAATTTGAACCTGATACAGATACAACAAGTGCGGAATCAATTAGCTTCAACAAGGGGAATATAAAATAGAAACAGCAACAACAACAACAGGCTAAGACTACATGACAAGAAGGAGGAAATCCACATAAATAGGAAAGAGATTGCTAATGGGGAAATTTATCACTGGGGTATGCATCCGCTTAAAATGTAGATTCAATGTTGTCTCGGCCCTAATTAATTGTGTGCATCTTTTCTACCGGAAATAATTTATTTCAATATAAATAAAACATTGGCTTGGCGTTTGGCGCGTGTAGCTTTTATCTTTTCCCAGTTCTCGGATTCTCGGATTCTCGGATTCTCGGATTCTAGAATCTAGAATCTAGACTGTAGATTGTGGATTCTGGAATTCTGGATTCTGGTTCCGGATAAAGTGCAGTGGATAAATGCAAAGGATAAATAAAAAACTTTGGTTCCGTATCCGTGTTTGTACCCGTGTTTGTGTTTCCTTCTTTGTACTTTGTTTATAACGCGTAAACTTCTTGTTCTGTTCAGTCTGCAATAAATTTCAAAGTACTCTTGTACTTTTGGCATCATGTACAATGTACAAAATACAAAGCACAAAGCACAACATACAAAGAAAAAAGTACTGACTGCTGACTGCCGATTCTCTCAGTTTGTGAGAATAAAGATCGGGAAACGGGGAAAACAAATCAAACATTTCCACAACTCTGTTTCTCGTTCTCGTTCTCGTGTTTGGTGTTTGGTGGTTGAGTCATTGTTCTGTTCCGTGCTCAATATTTCTGTTACATTTCATTGCATATTCCTTTTAGCGGTGGAGAATGGAGGATAGAGCGAGTCATATCATATTTCCAAATGATTTGGAGTTGACTGAGTCTCGAGTCTAGGGTTTGGAGTTTGGAGTTTGGATGCTGTGACTGACAAATATATCGGATAGCAAATAACAAATGAGTTTCTGATTGTTCCACTTCTTCCTAGTTTCTGGTGTCTAGTTTCTAGTTGCTAGTTTCTGGTTTGTGATTCTAGTTGGCTGGTTGTTGGGTTTGTTTGTTTGCCTGTTTGCCTGTTTGTTCCTTTGTTTATTTCCTCATTCCTTTTATCTCAGAGCCAGAGCCACCGCTTCTGCACCGACCATCAAGAATCAAGCATCAACGAATCAAGAGTCGACGTACGAGAATTGAGTACAAAGTATCGAGTCTCGAGTCTCAAGTATCGAGTATCGGATAACGAGCAGAGGATGTGAATTTGAACGCAGAGGACAGTAAATGCAATACAATTCCAAGTAATGTAATGTAATGTAATACAAAGTGATGTTTGAAGGTATCCAGTGAATTTAGATGCACATGTGGATCAAACTCCTTTTTCTTATAAAGTACCGTCAACAATTCAACACACTCACAACAACGTATAATGTACAATATACATTCTAATCAACATGCAAAATCCTTGGAAGAGAAAGCAGAAAACAGAGAAAATTGGAAATGGAGCGAGGAAGTGAAAACTTGAATGTTGAGTGAAAACTGAATTAACTTGATAAAATAAAGAAATTTGTTGTGTGTGTTGTGGTTGCCTGGAGTTTTGAGTTTTGAATCTTGAGTCTTGAGGCTTGAGAAATGAGGAATGAGGAATGAGGAATGAGCATTGAGCATTGAGCATACACTTGATTTTCCACAGTACAATTCTGTTGAATCTGTAATGTGGAAAATGGGAAAGAGAAGCAACAGTAACAATTCTAGTTCATGCATTTGAAACATGCAAACTAGAGAAAGAGTTTGTAGAGGAAAGAAAGTCAGTGGAGCATAAGAAGCTTTGTACTTTGTACGTCGTTCGCCGTACATTCAACATTGAACGGAATGGAAAGGAAAGCGGAGGAGGAAGGAAGAGGAAGGAAGGAGAGAGAAAGGAAAGTGAAGGCATTGAATACAAAGTTAGTTTATTTATATGGTACACATGTACATTGTAGACCTATACTCTATAGTTGATACACTGCGTAATATGGATGTTGCATATCAACAAAAATCCTTCCACTTGAACGACTATTTAAAATATATGTACAATGTATAACCACGTCAAAAAGAAGAAAACTCTTTCACTTGCTTTTCTTTTACATTTGCTCCAGTCTCCAGTATCTCAACTCAATTCAACTAGCAACCGCAAATGAAGGATGTTGAATTTCCTTCCACTTTCACAGATACACCAGCTTTTGGGAAATTTGGGTAAAATACTGAATACAGAATATTTTGCAAATATCATACGCCACATCTAAGCAAAAAGCATGCAGACTGGAGACTCGAGACTGGAATAAAAAATATGAGTTTAGATAAAAACATGCGAGTAAAATAATGTACATTGTAGATTTCTAGATTCTAGATGCTAGATATTTTATCATGTAATATCTTGCTCCTAATGACATTCATGAAACTTTGTGGCTTTCTTTGCTTAGTTCTGGCTTGGTTTGGTTTGGTTTTGGTTTGGGGTTTGGCTACAGTCTACGATCTACAATCTAGAGCCTATACTTCCTTTCATTTGCGCCCCACAAACTTTTTTCTTCTTCCACTCTCTAGATTTTAGATTCTAGATTCTAGCTTTACAATTCACAGTGATTTGAATCCCAGTTTTGAATCATCATTATTACAAATTTATGTATAACTAAAAATCTTGTTGTTGATTGAAAATTTACGATATCACACAAATGAACCGCAAATATTTATGTATGTTTACTTTAGCTGGAAGTTGAAGGATGAAAGAAGAATTTTTTCTCTCTTACAACTCTCTCTCTCATTCAGACCTTGATTGATCTATCTACTATCTAAAAAGTACATGGGTTACTTTTCAACTAAACTCCTACGATCAAAGGATGACACTGCAAACTCCAAGAGAAGAGAATTTCAACTTGATTGGAATTTAGAATCCGTCATATACATTTAATTTTCAATGGTTTCCCTCACAAAAAAATGTTATTGTGTTGGATGAGAATCCAATGGTATCTAATGAGACACTTTTGTGAGATTTTAATACGACTTCGGTCGAGAATCGCATTGAATTCCATCAAAATTCAATGAGAATCCAATCGATTTCCATGGAAATCTCACTACATTTGAAAATTAATATTTTTAGTGAGATTTTAGTAACATTTTAATGAGACTCAATGAGAATCTAATGATATTTTAATAAGATTTTAGTGAGATTTTCGACCATAAACACATTAGACACCACAATAATATTTTTTTCTGAGGGTTACATTGGAAAAGACAATGCATGCAACATTTGAAAAATCTACCTTGACATTTTCAAGCACAAGTCGTAAAAACCGGAAACCCAAACACATGGCGATTCCAAATCATGTGGTTTCGAATATACGCATACATGTACACAAAATATGACCAATGTACACATATAAGAGGCTGTAAAAGGAAGGTTAAAGGAAAATAGAAGGATAAAAATACAGGAGGTTTCCTTTTCCCCCCTCCATTTTCCATTGGAGTAAATCAATAATATTGGTTGTGGATCCTAATCAGAAATGTCCAGAGTCCAGAGTCAGAGAACCAAGATTAAGAAAGTTGATGCTCAATGCTCAATGTTCCTGTTCCTGTTGTACTAGCAGGATGTTTGGCTGACTTGGTTTTGGTTTTGTTTTTACCTCTGTCCTTATCCGATCTAATCTAAAAATGTGTAGAGTGTAGAGACTTTTTTTGCGTTCCGTTCTACACTCTACACTCTACACTCTACATGTATCTGATGTAATGATAAAATAGTCATGAATTTCATTGTCAACTTCTTGGTCCTCTCAACTACAATTACATGTGTAGATGGAGATGGGGATCCGAGTCTCTCTCTGGTATCTAGACTCTAGACTCTAGACTCGAGACTCGACGTACTAAAAGAACAGTCTCGAGTCCATAATCCTAATGTACTTTTCCCATATTGTACACGTCTCCATTTAATACCTATACATTATACATGAAACATCCAGCCACATGTGAGCTTCCTCTCTTTTATTTCATTTTTTCAGTCTGGCCTACAGACTACAGACTATGGACTATGGACTACGGACTACGGACTAGTGAAAGACTAGTGCTTCGTAGTCAACTGGTAAATAAAGTTAAAAATCCTCCCTCCGTGAGGATTTTATATCGCCTACAAACCATAAATGCTTTAGGCTCCCGATGCGAAGCAGAGTATAAGAATTCGTCACATAATAAACTTGTCCACTAGTTTGAAA
>JAQGBH010000746.1:0-43165 GCA_034698265.1 Sminthurinus aureus
TACGAAAAATACATAGCCGAGTTTCGATTCCTGAGCAGAGATACATGGGATAATTCACCTATCCGAAAACATGTACCTCGAGCGCAGCGAGCGGCTTAACTTGTTGGGCATAACCCAATTCGTAGAAGCTTCACTGCGGTCCCTCAGTAAAACTTGTCTTTGAACAAAAATGAGGTTTCCCCTTTGAAGATGATGTTTGAAAATTTGTCCGTTAGATAGCGCCACTAACAAGCTCAAAATTTATCCGCTAGAGAGGCAAAGGCATGTGTAAAGTTGGGCATGGCGATTCTCCAATAGTCAGCTTCGCTTAGTAAAAATAAATGTGTACAAAAATCTCTCATCTTTGATCCGTTCCCTCAACAAAGACATTTTTTTACCTTTTCCTTTTACGTCACAAATATTTTTATGAAATATCATAAATATTTACATTTAGATTTACATACAAGTATGTACATCAAGTCCAAATGGAGTTATGGAGTACAAAATGACAACGACAATGACAATCGTGTTTGACATAACAAGGGTTTTTCAAGTGAATAAAGAGATGATCAAACTCAATTCTGGATTCTAAGAACATGAGAAAATTGACTGAAATATTGTATTTTATTGTATTTTGTTGTATCGATAAATTCTGGGATTCTGTGATTCTGTGATTTTGAGATGCCTCGTGCCTCGTGCCTCATACGAGTTTATGTTTCCCAATTTTACATTTGAAAGGCTTTCAAATCCACGGAAAATGTAGAAAATGGAGAAAGATAAATAAATCCACAAAAGCATTGTTATTACACAATAAAAATAGATTCTTTCACTTTTCTACATTCTAGATTCTAGATGCTAGATATTTCTACGGAAGATATGAGTCACCACTCAGGAAATTTTTCAAAAGATAGAAAAGCGTATTGTATTATGTATGTACATTTTATGTGGTGCATGCTCAATGCTCAATGCACAACGTAACTAGAACTAGAACAGGAGATGACAAGAAAAAGAAAAATCACAGAAACACGAGGTTGAGAGAGAGAGAGGGAGAAAGTGAGTGAGAAAGTGAGTGAGAGAAAGGTATGGAAAATATAAATTGATGATTGTCATGGTCATCATCATCGTCCTCGCCGTTTGATGTTGATTCCCTTGCTGATGACTTTAGGTTCATGTTTTGGTTTTTAAAGCAAGTCCATTCCATTCCATTTCCAATTGAACCGTTTTTATACTTTATATTTTATACTTTGTATTGGACGCAAGTTTTCACTGTACTGAAATCGGAACTGAACGTTCCATTTTGGATTGTGGTTTTCACTATCCAAATGTCAAACGTTATGTACAGAAAACATCCACGTTGACATCCACGCTCATTTCATTCCATTCCTTTTTCCTTCTCCACACTCCACAATCCATACAATATTCTCCACATGTTCTTCCTTTGGACATTTCCTAATTTGTCCGAATGAGGTCCACTGATGACGATGATGATGATGACAACGAAGAGGACACGACAGCGAGAGACGAAGACGTGGAGGATGATGACATTAATCATGTTTTGATAGAATGACATAGAAAACAGCTTCTACAAAGTCTCTAGTACAGAATACAGACATAGGTATTTGTGCAGTGAATCGCTTGAAACCACAAGAATAACTACAACTTGAAATACAAGTACAAATGGGCATTGTATATATAGATACAAACAGCAGATTTTTGGAATTTGGAATGGTGGAAGAAAAAGAAAGGATGAGGCAGATTGAAGCCACATGGTTGTTCAAAGCATGTCTTCAATTTGTCCATTTTAAACTGTATTAGAAGTTGTAGGTAGGCAGTTTATCTAGTTTTAATGTGGGTTCGTTCTCATTGTATCATTTCCTCTTTCTTTCTTTGCCCTTTCTTTGCCCTTTCTTCATGGACTTAAAAGGAAAGCGTCATTTTCACTGTATTTAGAAAAAATACCTTTAATGTCTGTCAAAAATCTAGAAATTTAGAAATCTATAAATCTACAATGAAGGCGAGCTCAAACAACATTTTATAAACCTGCAGTGAAAACGAGTAGTAGAATTTCCAGCACTTTAAGAAATTAATTGAACTTTTCTAATCACGTAAAAATATTCGGATTGACTTGTCCAAGAAATAATAATAATATTTTTTCCCTTTCCCTTGATCTTGGTCTTACACAAAGTAACACTAACTAAAAATATAAAATATGGTGATAAAATCTACAGACCAAATAGATATAGTCAAATTTCAAATGTCAAATATGACAACGAACCGTTTCCATTCCCTCTTTCCCATTTCCCCCCTCATTTAAACTTGTTCTTGATTCCATGTGGATGGAAACATCAGCAGCACAAGCAGTTTTAGTTGCAAGAAATGTATGATGCTTGTGTACTATTTCCTCCATGTTTAAATTACATTGTAGATTAGACATAAAGTATCTTGTTTTTTATCATGTGGTGATCTTATGTAATATGTAGATTGTAGATTGTACATTGTACATTTTTCAACTACTGAAAGTGTGTAAACAACAGCCGTTTTTTTATTTTCATCTACGATCTACGATGTACAATGTACAGCTCCATATGCATCGAAACTTTTTATCCAGAGAAAAATAATGAAAGAAACGGAGACTGACGGAGTAAACGATGATGCGTATGAGAAGAATAAAGCACAGAATGAAATGACTCTAGACTCTGTATTCAGGATTTACGACATGACGAAGATACTCAAGTCAAGACAAAATACAACAAGAAGTTTATTGCCATCGACATGGTCTTCCTTCGCCTCCGTTTCTTCACATTCCTGTGCACTGTTCATCTTTTTGCATTAGCATAGCAAACAAGTCGCAGTTAGTTGCAGAGACAAAATAGAAAGAAGAGGATGGTGATGATTATCATTATGTCGGCATTGAGGGTTGAGGAAGACGAGTTTTTGCTCAAGAACATGCCGAGCAAAGAAGAATGATAAAGAGAACGAGGAAGGAAGCCGCAGGAAGCAGGTTTGATGCTGGATACGGGATTCTCCTAATTATTTCAAGTAGTTTCCGCCTAAAATTCATTCATTACATCTTTTGTCTGTATGTAAGTGGAAAAGTCTTTTCTTTTACTCGGCTACGCCCTGCCTCTGAATCAGAGCAGCTCACAACAGATCAAAACACTGGACAGAGGAAATCCAGATTCCAGAATCAAGAATCAAGCCCTCTAAAATCAAGGCAGAGGAATTTAAAATACACTGGAGAGTATACAGTATACAGTATACAGTCTTACGACTACAAATAACGAGACACTTAAGACACGTAGTAAAATTGTAGTGCGTGGTGAGTAGTGAGATATCCTCGTGTGGTTTTGTACTTGATTCTACATTCTGGACTCTACACTCTAGACTCTAGAATTTAGACTCGAGACTCGAGGCTCTAAATTCTAAGCTATTTGCATAAGTCTGCCTTTTTTCACAGAATTTGGGATGGATGTGAATGAGAAAATCCTGGTTTGGTTTCCTGGTTTCCTGGTTTTTTGCAGCCCTATTGTTATGGTAATGATACTGGTGATAAATCAGTTTTTGGGCGGTGGTTAGAGTTTATAATCTTGTTCATTATCCGCTTATCTGCGTATCCGCTGAATTCTCGTTCCGGTTCCTTTACCAGTTTTCCTACAATGTACATTGTACACGGCTAATGTCGATTGTCGATTGTAGATTGTGGCTTGTCTGTACTAAAATTATACCGTGTCCTGTTCTCTCTTCCCTTTAGATAGTGGAATCTAAAGTTTTTTCCAAAACTACTGTACTGTAGCATTTAGTACAACTGAAGTATGTGGAATGACCATATAAAATACATTCAGTCACACAAATTCAATTTGAGACTTGGAAATGCACAAGAAAAATGAAAATGGTTTTATAGAAAATACATTGATAAAATGTGGGTAAACCATACTATTACATTCATTCTCATATACAAAATACAGATAAAGTACGTAGAATCTATTAGAGGTAATAAATGAAGCAAGATTTTTCACAGCTTTCATAAAATTTGGCTTTAAAGATGTATTATGTACGTTGTACTTTGCACTTTGTACGTTGTGCGTTGTACATTTTACACGTACGGAGTACGGAGGGAAGAAATAAAGAGAAAGGAAAGGAGAAAGGAGCCGACATGGAAATAAAATGGATAAAATGAATGAATGACTGGAGACTGGAGACTGGAGACTGGAGAAAGAAAGGGATAAGAATTTGAGTTTTAGGGTGAAATTGAGATAGAAAATGGGATAAAATGGCAGGGGGCAGTCATTCAACATTTACACAGAAATGAAACCCATAAGAAAACTCATTTAGCTCCATCATTTTCCAAGCTCAGCTCAATTCTCAATTCAACGCAGGCCAGTTTTTTACCCTTTTGTGATATTACTCTATTTCACGGTGGTCTATCATTCATTTCCAAATAAATGATATCCACATCCACCCATCACATACACCTGTGCACATACCTACAAACTTGTAACGCATATACATTCAGGAACACAGATTTATTTCCAGTTAGATTGCTCTTCTTTTTGGTCACTACTATGATATAAAATATTGCCGTATCTGTAATGTACGAACATACCTATGTACAATGTACAATGTACATTCTACTTGGTGCATTATCCTCTTTATCTTATTTCTTATGGTACACAGAATAATCCTCATTACATATTGTCTTCACAGTGTATACATGTATACATTATACATAATATATTATACTATGAGGATTGAGCATCTTCAGCACACACATGTATACAAAATTTATTTTTTCTTTCCTTTTGCCCGTGAAAATCCCAATGGAAGGATATATTAGATTTATAACAGGATTTTATACCTTGCTCCTCTTTAAAATAGAAATAAATGACCAGGTAAACTCCCAAGATCCAGCTCTCTCACGTCGTTGACTCTTGACTCTTGAGCACAAGGTTAAGAGTGAACAGTGAACAGTGAACATTAAACAATGTAGGTAATGTGTACAGTGTACAGTGTACAATGTGCTCCGAATCTTGGTCCGAAAGAGTCATAGGCTATTAACTTTGCACTTTGCACTTTACACCGTTTCCACGTATACAGTTATATTTATATTTATAGATTCTCGCCAAATACACGCATTACACATACATTGCCATTATCACTGTCATTGTCATTTTCATGTTCATTTTTAAAGCTTAAATGTAAATGAGAATTTGTAGTAAAAATTTTGTAGGTTCGGCAAATTTTTCTTCACTACTTGATATTTGACATGTCTACAACTTTAAGAACCCGAGAGGAAAACCCAAATTTCTAAAGAGAACTTTCAATGTCTTTGATGCGGTTTTGTTTTTTGATGGTTTGATGGTTTTCTATTCTTAGTTGTCACGGATAATGGATACTGGATACTGGATAATTGATAGTGTCTGAAGATTTAAATTTACAATTTAAATTTGCGGTTCAAAATTTTGGAACAAGGCACAAAAAATAGAACGAAAATAGGAGGAAAATTGTGACGTCGTACCAAAGATGTATCGTTTTCTTCCGTTTAAAGTTCAAATTTAGAATTGAGGCCATGTGTCAATAGTTACTTGTATGCACATTGTTATACATTATACATTACACGTTACACATTAGAGATGCATGAGAAAAGATGGTAAATGTGTACACCCGTACATGCTGTGACTGTTCAAAAGCTCTGAGGGCATTCTTTAATCTTGTCTTGGTCCAGCTAAAAATAAAAATGAACAGACGGTGCTACTTCTGGAGTATTCAATGTACATTGTACAATGTACTGTATGCATGAGAATGATATCTATTCTCTTGTGTCTACTCTCTACTCTCTACTCTCTAGTCTGTAGTCTGTAGTCGTTTAGAATTTTCTTAAATCAAACTCTTGTTCATCTTCTTTTCTCAAATATTCTTGCAACGTTGCTGAATACTGAACACTGAAGATTCAAGACCACATCCATCCTCATCCTTCTTCCCTGATGAAAAGTTGGGTCGGGATAGTTTATACAAGTTTAATATACAGATTGCAGATATCCTGTACAAAGCCAAGGCACTGGCACTGGCACTGGCACTGGCACTGTGAACTTTGGTACTACTGAAATGTGTAGACAGTAGAGAGATATCTACAATCTACACCACTGTTACTTCTTTTAGCTGATAAATGGAACTTTGAAATTTCTACAGGGTATGACGTACAGAGTACGAAATACAATAGTAGAACTTTCTTTGATGAACAACTGAACAGGACACGTGGAGTTGCATACTGTGAGGCATAAAATTGTACTAGCCACAAAACTGTGTTCAAAGAGGCTCCATGCTCCATGTTTTCCATGTTCAAAGTTCAACGCTCAATGCTTCAAGACCAAGTGGAAGTCCGAACCCAAGCTCGACTTTTACTCTGTCAAGTCCATCTGCCAATATTTTACGTGATACGTGTCCACGTGCCGCTCGGAAAACTACAAGAAAGAGTTGGATGAACAAAGTGGATGAGTACATTGTACAGTGTACAATATACAGTATGCAGCACTACTGTTCGCGGTCTGGTCTGGTCTGGAGCAAGATGAACTCATGAGAAAGGCCCAAACCAAAATCAAAACCAAAAGCAATATCAATATCAATACCAAGGAAGATGATTCACTAAGATTCTAGTGTACTAGAATGTGAAATACACACTATACGCCACAAGCTATAGAAACTGTAGAAACCGGCACAAAAAGGATCCACATGGGTACAAAATAAAAGCTGGAGAATGTAAGATGATTCAAGAAATGTCTTTGCAATGAATATTCTAACATTTTCTCTTTGACGTATCTAGTACCGATCACGGCGTCACAGCAGTAGGCAGTTCCTTCAGTTTCCTTCAAACCATTTCTTTTGATGGTGACGGTAATGGTAATGATAACACAAAATACGTATCATGTATCTACATATCTACATATCTATATATAACGACATGGCTAAAAATATGCACAAATTCCAAGAAGGTAAGTACTGAACACTGGATGCTGAATGCTGAGAATTTCCATTTCCATTTCAACTTACCACAGCTCTCCATTAAAATAACACGCATATTCTATTTTATGCCTCTTTGAGGCTTGACGTTTCATCTTTGATGTTTGATGTTTGTACCTATACAAAGTTTGTGGGACAGGTTCCGCACTAAACGGGTGAATATTTATGAATTTTTACTCTTTTCCATAAGCGGAGAAAGTTGCACACAATAGCTTACACATTTTTAGCTCGAGACTCGAGACATGAAAAAGCAAAGAAATCTGGTGTTCTGTTGTGCATGAATTATAAAGTATGGAGTATAGAGTATGGAGTATGGACTATATATATAGATATATAGATACGTGCGTATAGCATTTCAACTTGTATTAAACTTAAATCTGCTGCAATTTTATACCGTAAATCTGATACTGATTCTTTTGGACGGCTATAGATCTTCAATCTTCAAATAAAAAAACAACACAACACACGCCAACACAACGCAGCTCAACTCAGCTCAACAAGGAATGACAGCAAAAGCTCGTGTAAACATGGAGGCATAAAGGAAGAAAAAATAGAAAAATGAGACGACTACAAGACATAAAATCTGATTCTGATCTTTCATGATCTTTCATATCCTGTAGGTTGTAAGTTGTACAGTGTACAGTGTTCAGTTTGCAGTGTACATGATACTTTATGGATAATATTATTATATCTTTGAACATTGTACATTGTACATCCAGAATCTGGATTCCACATCCACAGCCAAACATGATATAATATTTCTCTATTTTCTATTATCTGTCAACCCTTTCTTAATGCATCGTACATCATACATCATCTTCGTCCGCATCTACGTACGACACAACACTTGTGTTTATACAACGTACAACGTACAATGTGCAGATAAAATCACTTTGGATTTCAAATTCAAAATACTGATACTATCATCATAATAATGTTCTTAGGCTACACAAAAGAATCTCGTCTCTTACTTACATGTCTACTGTATACACAATACATACATACATTCATTCTCGTCGTCAAACTCAGAGACACGAGGATGAAGGCATGGGGCATGGGGCATGAGGTGGAGATGAACAGGAGGAAGACGATGACGAAGACAGAGTGACGGAACAAGGAACAAGCAAAGAGGAATTCATAGTGCGAGACTCGCAAGTATACGTCAGTACATTATATAATACCGATGTTTATATCCGGAGTTGTGAGCTTGGAGAAAATTCAAAACGAGATGTGTATCTATATGTACAGTGTACAGTATACAGTGCACCTTGTACATCCGACCCGGAGAGAACTCTGATTTATGAGATAAGAGGATGAGGAATGAAAAGAAAGAAGAGACGAGAGTGAAAAGGGAGGAAAGAGTGAGAATTATAGTGAATGGAAAGAAGGAGCGTTGATAAAGTCCGAATCCTCGAGGCACTCATAAACAAAACTCGTGAAAGAAAGGAGGAAAGAAAGGAGGAAAGAAAGAACAAAAGCGGATGAATATATGCAGTATGTGCGAGGTACATTGAAAAGAATTCCAGGAATAGTGTGGAGTGTGGAAGATCCAATCCAATCCAATCCGACCCAGTGAATTCAGAGAATCAGAGAACATCCCAGATTTTGCTGTGCACTGCGATTCAAAGATAATTTAAGAAAGTACATCAACTCGGGTTAAATATCTGGGCCGCTGTTTCCTCCCATCCATTCTTCTCCTTCTGCCTTGTACATTGTACATTGTCCAATGCACAAGGCACCTACATATTAACATACAGGCATAGATTCTAGATTCTAGATTCTAGATTTTTGTACGTCTGTACTCCCTACGCTTACGCTTACTTTTACATTTACGTCCTCCTATTTATTCTAGAATCTAGACTCAAGACTCTAGACTCTAGACACTTTCTACATGGATACAATCACCTCCCCAAGTACAAATGTTACGTGTTACACCAGTGCTCTGGTTCTGGCTTTCTTTGTAACACAAAAACACAACGTCTATCTGTCTATTTGTATCTGTTTATATGTCTCTGTGTTTTGTATATTGTATATGCGTAGGTGTTTAAAGTACATGTTCCATGTTCCATACTCCGGCCTCGGTTCCCCATCCGTGAACTGTGGTGTGTAAAATGGAAAACAAAAGGTCGAAAATGGAAAAGAAATGAAAGGGAAAAGGCAAGAAATGGAAAATAGAAAATAGAAAAAATGTATACAAAAATAAAAGTGAAAAGGAAAGAAAGGAGAGGGAAACTGAACGAGAAACGGTTGTTTCTCTACAAAACAATTTGCATGTCTACTGTTTAATGTGTAGTTCTAGTTCTGGTTTTGGTTCTAGTTGGAGGTTTAGTCTATGTGTCGAACATGTATAAACAGAAACTTGATATATTTCAAGTATTCCGCTGTACAATGTATTGTGTTGTATTGTGTTGTATTTGTATTTCTATTTGTATTGGGCATGTACAATGTACAATGTATGTTGTGAATACAAAAAGAGAAAAGCATTTAAAAGTAATAAAAGGAATTGACTCTAGTCACTATACACTGGGTAATATCTGCTGCATACGCAGTACAGGAAGAGGAGGCGTGTGAGAGAAATTCACAGGAATAAAATTGGTCAAGTCCAATTTCTTCTCTGGTCTGGTTCATGGTCTAAGAAAGAAAGAATTGTTGCAGCCGGCAGCTTGAATCGAATCCAGTCGAGTCAAGTCAAATTCAATGCGGTGCAAAATTTTTCAACTGTTCAACTGTTCCAACTTCCAACTTTCAACTCGTAAGTTTACACTGTGCTGAGTCCTGAAATCGACAGGAATGACTTGTACCATTCAAAAACTCTGGTCTATTCAAATTCCCTTTCTCCATTCAAAGTTTGCATATGCGGTATGGAGTGTGGGTTTGGGTGAGCGAGGTTTAATGTCACTGAAATCGATCTGAACGACTGTAGGCAGATCCGTGTTATTTCGTACGTACCTCTAGACTCTAGACTCTAGACTCTGGATTCTATACCTGTAAAATTCTATGTAAACATAAGAATTCTTCTTTCTTTATATTTATGTTGAATCAGAATCAGAACCAGAACCAAAACAAGTACAAATACAAGCCGTAGACCGCAGCACCTTTTTTCTTCCCAATTTTCTCACTTGTCTTCCACGTGCTTGTCTACAGACTACAGACTACAATACGCTGTACTCTATACGTTGTACGTTGTGTGCATAAAAAATGGAGCATTTACCAGTGCATATCCTGAATCCGCATGCAAATAGAAATGCAAATAAAAGTACCATATACAATATACAACATTTATTCTCTATAATTTCTTCCCTCAATGGTTTTCCTTTCATCGACTTGACTTTGTAAATAGACGACTTCCTGTTATTTCCTCCGCCGTTCTTTCTCCTTTCTTTTTGGTTTCAGGCTTGGTCTCGTTTTCGTTCTCGTTCTCGGTTTTTTTTATTGAACGATGAAACTTTTTCTTTTCATTCCTTTACTTTTTTGTCTAGGACTTTCTTCACTCAAAGTGTAGCTTGTAACGTGCAGTGTCTAGCATCTAGCATCTAGCATCTAGTATCTAGTATGTACTTAGTACTCATGCTATTGACAAACACTAATATGGATAATATGGGCAGTTGTCACGTATACATGTATGTAAAATGTACATATCTCTCCACATTTACAATTTCCAATTTTCTGATCACTCTTTCCATTATTAATGTTGTATTTACTCAAACCTAAAGTACATGCATTTAGATATATTCCATGGATACAGTTTTTTCACATTTTTCTCTGTCATGTATCAAAAATAGGGGTGTTTTACTATAAAGAGAAAATTTCCTTTCCACTCTTTTTCATCTAGTCTCCACAAACCACACACCATACATGTAAGTAAATACATAAAACCATAATCTACTTTTGGGAAATTGGAAAATAAATCCAGCAGTTAAGTATAAATTAAATTGTGTCCAAGTTTTTCCATGAAAACGGAAAATAAACATGCGATGAAAAGGGAAAAGCAAAATGATGCAGATCAAGTCTTTTTTTTACCATTAACTTGGTTTAAATAGCCGCCTATTCGTTATTTGCCAACCCTTTGCTATATTTGGAAATTAGCAAATATTAGAGCGTTGCTGAGCTGATACATGAACACATGATTTATGATTTATGACATGCAAATGGAAAATTTCGTTCAAAACTTGCATTTCGTTCCCCGAATTGGACGTCTCCATTCTCAATTCTTTGAATGATGGGCTTCAGTTTGTGAGCTGATTGTATGAGCAGTGAGCAATGAGCAGTCAAGTTTCTTTGGCAAAGAAAGAAATTGGAAAAACAGATTGCAAGACTTTTGTGTTTTGTGACTTTAAATTTTTTTCACGTTTTTTCCATCAAAACAACTCTTCCGAGTTTTGAACATGTATAATGTATAAATAAACAAAAACTCATTGTAATTCTGACTCCGAATCCGAATTCAGATTCAAGAGTCTGTTATGTATACCAAGTATCAGGGGAATGTGTGATGTATATTTTTTTATTGTGTACAGTACACAGTCTATATTTTTACAATTGCACAGTGTACACTGTGCAATGTGCACAGTCTCTTTTGCTTCACATGAGATCACATTCAGAAGCTGGCCAAACAAACAAACGTGGCTTGACTCAAAACTTTACAATGAATGACGGTGATGGAATGGCTGTTTGGTCGGCTGGTTGGCTCGTGAATTTGAATTTGAATGACGACGACGATGATGATGATGACAATGACTGAAATCTACTGTAGACAAGTAGGAATATGACTGTGATTCTGTGACTATGGGCAATTCTGGAATCCGATGGAGATGGATGAATGTAAAGTTGTGTAAATTGTTGAACATTTTGCACACTAGACACTACATATTCACCATTTTCTCTTTCATTTTCACGCTCCCAAAAAATTACTGAAGCGTATTACCCACAAACGAAACAAACAGAAACAAAAACCTACGCAGCAGCACACGTGTACAATATACAATATACAGACACAGACAACAGTCCATACTGCACCATCCTTTCACGATCACGTTTGTCTCCCAAACGTACTTTGTGCACTAAAACTTGGGATTCTGTTGTTCCGTTGTTTCATACATGATAATATGCGATGTTGTGTAACTTCCGTATACAAAGAGAAAAACTAATATAGAGACAAAGAAACCCCAGTCACCAGTTGTGGATGAAGAGCAATGTTTGAATTTCAATGGAATCAAGTCGAATTGAGAATGTAAAGTGTCAAGTCAATACAAAATACAAAATACAAACAATTCAAATATACACCAAAACCGGCAGACTCTTCATTCTTCATTCTTCATTCTTCATGTAAATAGTAAATATATGTGACCATTCTAAAACTGTATCAAAATTTAGAGATGAGTTTCATCCATCTTTTCCAGCCAGTCGCTATCCATCATCATTTTGTCATACATCGTACAGGACGAAATTTTCCACTCCAACTGGATCTATTTTCTACTAATTTTTTTGAACGCACATCTCCACGTGTTTTACATGTTGTAGATCATTGGAATAGAAAAATAAAGGGTTTCTGTGTGAAACATAAAGAAGGATAATTTTCTGTTTTCGGTTTTTAAAAGTACAAGAACAAAAATAATAATAATAGTTATTATTATTATTGTGGCAGAGCGGCAATACAATTGTAAAAGAAGCTTGAATCTTTAAATCTTTGTATCTTTGGACTTTTATTGAACCTGAATGATTTCACAGTAAATCGCTGGTTTTTCTGCAGGTGCAGAAACCTGACCCGGTTTTCATTGTTTATGAGCATGGATCAGTTTTATTTATCACAAATATCCGTAGAATACAGAATACAGATATTTGGAAAGAGTTTCCATTGAACATTGAACCTATTTTTTATCGTCGCCAATATAATACTTTGAAATCAAAATTATTTATCTATTCAATTTTCAATCCGGGTAGATCCCCTGCCATGTGTCATGTACATTGTACATATGGCCCATATTTTCACCTTTCTCTCTTTCATCACTATACACCATACATTGTACATTGTACATGGTACATATTTCATAGGTTCTTTAAACTTACTCCAACTGTATTTTTTCCACACATTTTTCCATTTCATTTCCAGTTTTTTCCGTGCCCATGAATTTTTGACGAAACCCCAAAAATCGAGGGCGATGGAGATTCACTGTGTACACAGTGCATAATATATGTGTGTTTTTATTCACCTGGTCTCTTTCTCTTTTTCTTTTATCATTTCATCACAATTTTATTCAACATTCAACATTCAGCATTCAACACTGAACATTGAACATTGAACATGTAGAGGACGGAGGACATGTGCATGCCTCGATAAATTCGATACGTAAATTTTATGATACTTTTCTCTTTCCTACAGTTTTTAAATTTATCATGAGAAAAAAAAATGGAGATTGAGAAATGTAGGTGTTTGTGCGGAAAATCTGGATCGGGATCGGGAGCTGGAGCCGGATTTTCCATTCCAGTCCCATTATACATGCATGGATATTTAAGCCTCGGTGGCAGAGGCATACATGTTGAAGGCTTGGAGGCAAAATAGAACAGAATTCCAAGTTCCAGTTTTCCCTGGGAACTCGTGAATGGTGAATTTTGAATCTATTTTTTCATAAGTAGGGATCCGCACACACAAATTCATGATGATGGATATGCAAATACATAATGTATACTATATTATTATACATTTATCCAACATAATATACAGTATACAGATATTGAGTGATGGGATGGAGTGACGTTTTTACTAAGCCTCAAACGACTTACACACATCTATTTACACATGTAGGCCCAGGCTCATGTGCTGCTGTAAATAGAGAGATGATGATAGGAGAGCAACCAGGCAGTGAAAAAAATATAAGAGATGGGAAAGTGAAGGCGAAAACGGAGAGAAAACCCAAGACTCCAAGACTCCAAGACAAAGATGAAGATGAAGTTTTCTTGGCCTTCTTTGAATTCCGAATCTCAATGAGATCACTTCGATTTATCCAATGTACACTCCGTGATCTCTTACTCTTCCTTACTCTTTCTCATTCTTTCCTTTCTTCTCCTCTTTAAAATCCTGCCGAAGAATGAAGAATCGTTTTTCCTCTTTCTTCAGCTTTAACATCTCTCTCTTTTTCTCTCTATCTGTCTGTGTATTTGAATAGATGTAGAATTTAGAATGTAGAATGTCGGCTGACGCCTTTCAGCTCTCAGCTCCCAGCTTTAGCTTTAGTTTCTTTTGAACACGATAAAGTTTTAACATTTTATAAACGAGTGAGCAGTGAGCTGGATGAATGAACACAATAACAAAAGGATATGATAGAGAATAGAGAAGTCTCAGCTCACATCATAGCAGACAAAACCAAACCAAACCAAACCAACCAAGTCAACGGACAAACTGACTTGAGGGAAAGGAATCGGAGAAACTTTACATTTTACATGGCAAAGATCGACAGAATTCTTCATTCTTGATTCCTCTCCTTTCTCTTTCTCTCCCGATTCATCATCATATTCTAGATTCTAGTAGCTGGATGTGATACGTATGCAAATTTACTGAACCCAGAAGACGCAGACCAAGAAGGAGGAAGGAAGACTGGGAAAATTTCTCACACCACATTCAAAATTAATAATACATGACATGAATTTTCAATAGGGAACGGGAAGCGAGTTCAAATAATCTATCAAAAGTCACCTTTGTTCACTCTCGCTCTATGTCAAACTCATTCTCTCTTGGTCCTGTTCTTCTCTCTAATCTTCCTGAGGCGATGCTTTCAAATTGTAAATTGTAAATTGAAACAAAGTACCTAAGAAAATACAAGTCATTTTAATTATATCCCATTTTCTCACATTTTATTTTTCTAGTAAAATTCCACTTTCTCCCACTTTCCATTCTCCATTCTCCATTCTTCAGGCTCTAGACTCTAGACTTAAACACTTTGGAAAAGTAAGTAGGCATACATTTTCCATTTTCCAGACACTAGATACTAAACACTCCTGTACAAGTTGGAGACTGATGGCCTGAAAAGCGGCTCATTTTGCATCCTTTTTGTCAAATTAGCTTCTTTCAAGTCCCACTTGCTCTGAATAAATAATGAGAGTCTAAAGTCTTTGAAAGGGCTTGGAATCCGGAATTCGGAATGAGTACAATTGCTAATTAACCTTCCTATTTGTACGATTTCTTCTTTGAGCTATAACGTTCATCTCACTTGAATATTGACTACAACACCGGAAATTTCGGAAATTTCGGAAATTTTGTAGATTGTTCTCATAAAACTAGTGACACAAATTTGGAAACATTAAAACCTGTGCATTGTATTAATCAGTCATACGATAATATTATGATTACGATTAATTCAAAAAGTAAATTGCAAAGTTGGTAACAAAACAATATTTCCTGTCTATTTCATCTCAAGTCTGCTATAAAAAAATTAAAATATAAAGCTTTGGGGAGGAAGAAATTTAAGAAATATCTTACATTAACAATTTTCTAGATTCTAGATACTTTTCTATGATTTGGTATTTTGCTAAGAAGCTAAGAGCAATGTAAAATTGATGAGCGTGCAATTAAATGGGATAAGATTTAATCGATAGACGTATCGAATATCAGAGATAGGAGTATTGATTCTTCCTTATTTATTTGAGTGTTGTGTACAGAGTACAGACTACAGATATACTTATATGCAAACCGTGTCTATGAAATTATATAAACATGCTCAATGCTCAATACACCGTATATTTACAATTATGTAACATTTACAGTCTACTTACTGAGTTTCGTAAGGAAAATGCAATACAATATACTGATAATAATAATGACCGAGTCTACGTATGCACAATGCACAAAACACATTGTGAACTGGTGGAATAGACTGTGATTGATAATTCTATTATTAGAGTTTGATACTGCTAAATTTTTTCCTGACAAATAGTTTCCAATTGGAATTGTTGAATCCGAATGCGAATGTGAATTCGAATGCTCTATGGCTCATGGCTCATGAATGATGGAGTATGTAAGTGGAAAGTGGAAATTGGAAGCTTCTTCATTTCTTCATTCTTCATACAGAGGCTTAAAATCCTCCAGCCAGCCGTTCCTAATAGGATTGGAAATAATTATAAAGTGGAAATACATCCTGGACTTAATTCAAATCATAAAAACGTACAACCTACAACGTACAAGTCTACTTCATGTTTTTTGCTAATATTATCTATGTACAAATATCAAATATACTGACATATTATGTGTATGAATATCTGTAGTCCAGTCTGCAGTACTGGAAAATGATACTGATTTATATTTAGAATTGAGCAGGAGTGTAGAGTGTGGGGTGTGGAGTATCAACTTGCCTTGCAAATAATGAATAAATCCTCAAATATTAGTAAAGCGAGGACAAGAGTATTATGTATTATGTGCATCCGCCTACTTGTATCTAGTATCTAATATGTACCAAGTATTTATGGGTTTCTCCTTTCCCTAATGGAATAAAATATAAGCACATGACGCCATGTGTAGTGTAGTGTAGAATGTAATGAGGATTGTACATTGGATATTGTGCACTGTATAAACTATCAACTATAAACACAAACGGCCTTGAGTCTTGAGTCTTGAGTCTTCAGTTTCCTTTTCCACTTGCCATCGGATACTTGCGTCAATGTTTTCAAGTGCAAACTGTATAGTGTCCAGTGTCCAGTAAAAATGTCCAATAAAGCACGCACAGTTGCATTGACAACTGACAACTATACTACGATAACATCTACGAGGGAACCCCAAGCCAAGTGATAACATTGCAGGACAAGAAACATGAGTACAATGATACAAAATGCTACGTACAATTCTCTTCCCACTTTTAACTTTACAAGTTACAATCCAACTGTGCTGTGCTCTTGGTGCTTGGCTTTGGTTTTCAGCTGAGCTCGGCTGGAACATTGTTGAATGGGAATGGAAATGGAAATGGAAATAGCAAGTGAAATCAAGTTTCAAATCAAAACTCTATTTAAGCTCTCTGACACTCTTACACTATTTTTTCCAATCAGTCAAAACTCAAAACTTTTTACCGAGTTTCGAGTTTCATTTCACACACGATAATAATAATAATAATAATAATAATAACAAAAAGAGTATAAAGTATGATATTTTCATAAATCAGCATCATGCATTCTACATTCTACTTAACACAATAGAAAACATGAGAAACGATGACTTGATTAGAAATCGAAAACGTCGTCATGAGTCTCGAGTCTTGAGTCGTGAGTTGTGAGTTGTGAGTAAATACAGCGAAAAATACAACACCTGGTGATAATATTTGCATATAAACGAAGGAACTACAATCTACAATCTACAAGTATATTCCGTTTTTTTCACAAGTCACCGCGAGCTCCGAGGCAACTCAATATTATTACAATTATTATACATTATTATGATGTAATACAAGACGATTAAATGTACACTGTACATTGTATATTGTGCATGTGTGTATCTTTGGTTTCACCCAAAATATTACTGCAAGTACTGTGTACTTTCAACTATCTACAAAAAACTGGAATGAATTCGCTCAAAGCTCAAAGCTCAAAACTCAAAACTCGTCATGTTATTGCAGATATTTGACACTGTTTGAAAATTGACAATTGGCAATAACCTTGATAATTGTTGTCATCTTTCCCGTACAGAGTTTACAATGCAATATCAATATGAATATCAACAGTACAGAATGAACATGAAAATGACAAAACACTTTTTAGCACACATACATTTTAAAACTAATATGGAATGATTATCATTATCAGTATTTCCCGTGTATGCTGATAACTATTTTACACTTGTTAGCTAACTAATGAATAAAAACTGCGGTAAAAGATATTTATTTGTACGCTGTTTCATGTTTACAATTCATAATTCTCAAGTCATAAGTCGTACATGATACAGTACAAACGGAAGAAAAGTAAGTAACATGTAATAATGCTATTTTTTGTATATCCTTGTGTGTTTCTGATTATTATTATGCAAAATTCAAACTATTTACACTGTGTTAATGAGGTGAGAATTGAGAATTCAAACTGAATTTATATCGTACTTTGTACACAAAAGATTTTTTACTGGGCTTGAAACTCAAAGTATCTATTTTATTCAAGTTTGTATTGTGTATTGTGTATTGCTTCGAGCTTCGATATTAGAAACTGGATGAGTTAAGAAAAACAGAAAAATAAAATACCGGAAATACTTGTATTTTTTCCTTAAAGTGAACCCGCAAATCCTATTTACATCAATACATGATACATGGAAATTCCACTACTGGGAAATTCTCATTCATTTAAACTGTATATTCGTATACAATAATTTGGAGTTTGGTTTGTCATTTTAACCGCTAACAGTTGAATGCAAACTCATTTTAGTTGAAAGTTGAAAGGTGTAGATTTTAGATGAAATGTACGTTTGCAACACTGTCTACTGTTTACAGTTTACAGTACACACATTAATAATGCCGTTTTTTTTTGGTAGAAATGCGTTGCAGTTGATGAACCAATTGTATTTTGTATTTGTCATGTATCATGAAGTAAAATAAGAGGAAAAGAGTTTTGAAAATTGAAAATGAACTTACATGGGGCAAGTTGACATAGCTCGGCGTTTGCATTTTGTACACGTTTCCTTCAGCTGGAAACGAGTTGGGGTAAATTTTTCAAAAGTCTCGGATGGATTTTTTCCTAAAAAGTTTGGGTTTGGATTTGGATTTTGAGTTGGGTGTGGATAACAACTTAAATGTGAACTTTAAATGGATGCATGGACAATGGACAACCGATTTCGTTGTCGGTTTTGGTTCTGGGTGAGGAAATGAGTTGCTCAGTGCTCAGTGATATCTCCTAAAGGTTCGTATCACAATCACATGTCACTAGAAGGAGAACGAGAACCTTGAGTTTTTCTCTACGTTTTACACTGTTTGAGTTGGGAATTGAACACTTGGAACTTGTTTGGTGACATTGGTAAAGGAATTGTAATTGGAATCGGAATGCGGAATTGGGTGAAAAGTTACAGTTTGTTTTCCCAACACACATGCATTCTTCATGTTACATACATGTCCATATATATTCTCAACGGTCCGTATCAGTTTCACAAGTAAGTGTAAGATGTGAGATATATACGGAGCTTGTTCATAGTTCACTGATACAATTAGAGTCGATCTAAAAGCAATTGAAAAATCAATGGGCATGGACTTTGGACATTGCACTTTGCTCTACGTTACAGTTGATAGTTAATAGTATCACGTGTCAATTGCGTAGATTCTAGATTCTAGATTCTAGATTGTGGATTACCATTAATGGAATCGGTTAGTACGAGTAACTCTGGATATATCGTATTCGTATCAGTATTAGTGTATAAAGTTGGGGCTTGGAGCATAATGCTCTCAACTTTGGTTGAACTTGAAAGTTAAAAGTGTGCACAAACACAGACCAAACTTTTAAGGACCGATTCAACCATTCAACTACCCACATCCAATCCAATCCAATCTAGTTCAATAGTCCAATCCACACACTGGCACTGGCACTGGTACCGTGTAGTGTCCGTTCATGTGCACTTGCACTACCGTCGATGATGGATCAGTTTTTTGTTGGCAATAATGGAAAAATTGTCCGATTTATTATTTACACCAACTGCCGACGTTGGTGTTTTAGTTGTAGTGACAGAACTTTATTTGCATCTCTTCATGTTGTATCGTGTTGCTATATCACAAATTATTTTGCATAATAAAGTTTATATTCATCGTCAAGTTTAAACTTGCACATTTCACTCTTAACAATCAACTAATCAACTAAATCATAAATGAAGAAGATGGTGGCTGGCACCATCCGGTATCCAGTATTCACTGCTCTTTGTCCACTTTGGACTTTCCACTTGCAATTTGTCTTGTAATTGATATCAGTTTAATTGAATTATGATTTTCTGCACATTTGTCGTGTTTATCACATTTTCCTTGTTTTGGCTACCTTCCAAACTCCACACCACAGTAATTTTATTATTTAATTAAATATGTCTCGAGTCTCGAGTCTCAAGTGTCTGAAAATCTGAAAATGAAAAGTGAAGACAAAGAGAGCATCTTAACTGCTTCAAAGAACACAACACAATAAACTGTCAGGGTTGTCCGTTTATTCCGTTGTTCTTTGTCACAATGTTGACAGCATCTTGAATTTTGAATCTTAAATCTTGAAACTTTAAAAGGAACAAGGAACTGTCAAGCATCAACAATTTAATCCTGCAACTGGTACGTTTATAATTATTTACATAATTTAGTAATTATGACGTTTGACGCTTGACGTTATCACGTATTATTATATTTACGCAGTAATGAAACTTGAGGAAAAATGACGCTGTCTGTCAACTCGGTTTTATATTACATTTTCCTCTTGTCCGTTGTGGTTTAGTTTACATGACAATTAAAAAGTATATTCATTTCCATTATATTTTTATTATGTTTCCAGTTTTGCCTATCATTTGTTGTGTAACTTTTTTATTTGATTGGGTTTGGAATTGGAATGGGAATCCGAGTTTTTCCGTTTGCAATTGTAGATCAAATTTTCAGCTTGTCATCAATCTTCTTTCTCATATTTAGAGTTATACGAAAGATTGGATTTAATTACAGATTTCAAGACGTAAACAGCTACTATGTTTATACTGTACGAAGTACGAAGGAGAGTTTGCTGCGACCGCGTTGGATGTTAGATGTTGGATGAAAGTCAAGTGGATGAGAAGATGTGGGTAAGTGATTGTGGCGAATTTTCAATCCTCAGTAGACTTTCGGATTTCCAAACCAAGTAACCAGTCAGCCGTACATGTGTGAGTATGAGTAAGAGTATGAGTGTGAATTTATATTACACAATATGTAAAAAGGCTGACTTGCACTGACTTAGACAGTGTGGTTCCTTTTTGCACTTGAGAGGGATGGAGCGAGCTTGGTATTTGGTATTTGTAGTTTGGCGTTTGGAGTGCCAGGAATAATATAATTAACCCTAATCGAGTTACTAAACTTGTGTTTCCCAATGGATAAAGTCCCAGTTCCAGTCTCTCACTCAGTCACTCACTTTATAGTTGCTCTGGCTTTCTCCTTGCTCCTTGTGCCTTGTTAGTTGTTGGTTGCTCGGTACTCGTTATCCTCATACGTCCAGTTACTATGCAACCTACACAACTTTTCTCATCCTCTTTTCTAGATTTCTAGATTCTCTCAGATCCTTAGATATATCTTGTCTGAGGCTGTTATGTTACATTTATTTGTTGTGCTCTTGTTGATCCTGTTACTTTAGTTTAGTTGGCTTGGCTTGTGAGTAATCGGTCTGTTTTCTCGTTTCTCAATTCAAAAGCAATGATGCACCTACCACTTCTGGTTGTGCTGCCGATTGCAATGCTAATGCTGATGCTGATGTTGGTGGTAATGGTCTATGTGGGAGGAATTTGCTCCACTATTTGTGCCATTATACAGTGTTACAGTCTTCTCCTTCACGCTCCATGAAAATTCCTTCCTTCCGTCAAGAGCCCTCTTCTCCTTGCCCGAGCAACAACAAGTATGGTTTACGGTTTACGGTCTACGGTTTATCTGTTGAAAGATGAACAAACAAATAAACGAGTAAATAAAAAGAATACTCTGTTTATCCAACACGTGTACCCATGTGCATATTGTAAATGTTATAGCTATGATTAGAAGCTACTATATAATTACGGAAAAGAGCATTGAATATGGAATATTGAATATTGCATACACCACACCAAAAAATACAAACTACAAACTACGAGTAAGGACTGTCGACAGATGTATGAAAACGAGGATAAATAAATATTCACTTGCATGTACAATGTACAATGTACATTCAATATGGTATGTGTGAAACTATTTTATTTACACTGTATTTTCTAGATTCTAGATTCTAGATTCTAGATACAGTGAAAAGCGTAAAGTCTTCATCCCGCATGCTTTTGGTTTTGACTGATTTGAAGGAAACTGGGAGGAAAATTGAGTTAAAATGTTATTTGTATACTAAAAACATTTAAACCGTGTTTTCCTTGTGCTTCGAATTTCGAAACTCGGAACTTGGAATGGAAAATAGTCTATACTCTATACTCTATACTCGCATTTTAAATTCTTCTTTTCATACCTAGAGATTTGAGATCTTTAGATTCTAGATACTAGATAATACACACTAGAAACACAAGTGTACTTTGACAATTTTTACGAGGTTCATGTAGAAAAACTGTAAGATATCTAGTATCTATAGTACCTAGATTCACAGTTCCACAGACACTCCACTTCAGCTTATGCAGAATGCAGAATGCAGAATACAGAAGTGTGAGAATTTGGAGTTTGGAGTGTGCAATTTGCTGTGTGTGATGTGCAGAGGTGGAATATCGGGGCATGGATGTGTGTCTAATTCACTTGAAATCCTTTGAAATTCACTCATCTTCAAATCTCAACCCTACCTTCTACCTCTCACCATCGCCTACACTTTTATCTGTACAGGTACTTTTCCATTCTCAAACTCTGCACTCTACACTCTACACTCTTTACTCAGCCTCAAGACTCAAGACAACCAGTCAACCCTGAAATCTACATCTCCATCTAAATCCAAATCCAAATCGAAATTCTACACCCAGATGAAAATCCAAATCTGAATCATAGAATCCAAGAAAACTTAAATCCAGCCAATCATCTCCTTTTTACCACTGCACACCGAGTCAAACCAAACCAACACCTCCAATTTTGACAAGGTGTCCTGGGTCGAAAGTATGTGTAATGTAAGGCACAGTTTGCTATATTTACTTACAGAGTTTTTGTTATTTTCCTACACAATTTCTGGACATTTGACAGTAGACAGTATCAACCTAAATAACATCACAGATAAAATCTCGATAGAAACTCTTGAATCTTATTAACTCGAATCTGGATTGGAATTCGGATTGGATTCAAATTCCAACTAAGAGCTTTTGTATGTATTCTGTATAGTGTATAGTGTATAGTGTATACATTATGGGACGAGAAAACGGAAAAGGTGTAAAGGCTTTTACGCCAAATGTTTTCCATCTAATTCAAAGTAGTGCAAAGAATTTTCCTGTACAAAACGGAGGTAGTCAAAGAGTATCCATACAAACTTGTTTTGCAACACATTACAAATATTATAATATTCAATATTCAATTACATGGAATTTTATTACAATCAGTTGTAGATATGAGCACTGAGCACACGCATCAAACACGCATGAATTCAACTTTCATTTTGCAGAAACTCCAATACTCCAATAGATTGTACTTTCACATGAAACAGAATCGGCGGAACAAAGAAGGAACGAGTTTAGAAAAAGTTTTCTTTTGTTCAATACAAAAGTAGAAAGTCGTGTGTAAAGGAATAATTTGTTTGATCCGGAGTGTCTGTATGGATGTATGGAGAAAGGATTCGGAGAGTCACCTACATTTTCTAATACGTATATGTGTGTATATTTCTCTAACAAGAATCACAAGAATTTTTATGGTATACATTTGAGTCGGTTATACGTTTTACGATTAAGTAGTTTGTATAGTGCATAACGTACAATGTACACCGTCCATGTACACATTTATTGATCCCAAAAGTGTGTAAGGGTCGATTTATATCATTCTTCACGCCTTTACACTTTCCACACAAATAGCACTATAGAGACTTGACGTTATCAAATGAACAAATGGTAAATCCAACTTTAATGTGTAATTTCCATATCATGCAAATTTTTAGCAGTAGTAAGGACTCCTATTCCAGTTGACTCTGATATTCCTGTTCTAGTTCTTCCCATTTACTGAGCTATTCCCTTGAAATAGTTGATTCTAGATACAGCTGCTCTTTACGCACATACGACAGAAAAAACACAGTAATAAAGTCAAAAATCCTCATTTCGTGACGATTTTGTATCGCTTTGAAAGCGCAAATGCTTTAGGCTCCCGAAGCAAAGCTGACCACAAAAATACGGAATCGTGTCTGTCTGCCGTTATAGAAATGCTGCCGAATAGTTTATAGTTTGTACGCAGGTTTAAAACATGTCCAGTAGTTTGAAAATTTGCTAGGTGGCGCCACTAATTAGTTCCATCTTTATCCGCTGGATGGCGCTAATATCGAGTTCTAAAATGACCGCTAGATGGCTACTTTAGTAGCCGATACGAAGCGCACGCCATCTGTGCACAAACTGACAGACTGGATTAGAATAGAAGCTTTGCTTCCAAAAAATGATACAACATTATTAATTTCAATTTCAAACAGTTTCAGCAGTAAAATATGAAACTTGTTACTGAATGATGGGAGACGAACAATAATTTTTAGAGTGTTGGAGAAAAGGGAAACGGGACTTAAGAGATGCAGATTTCAAAATTTTAAAACCCTTTTAAAATCCTTGAAAATAACCACTAAAAGAAGGTAAATAGAAATTTAGGAGTGCAAACATTCCTCTTATATGTTTATCTCCTGTATTTACCTGTAACCTTGAAACTTGAAACTTAAAGTACACTCATAATCGTATTCGTATTCACATTTTTATGTTTTCTTTACTTATAATAAAACTTTAGACACACTAGGAATTTTCCACAGAATTAAAGACACTAAAAATGTTTAAATATTTGTAGTCAAATGTCAAATTCCTCGCAATGGTAGAAATGAAATTTTCTGCCCAGATTTCAAATCAAGGCCATTAGATATGAAATATGAAACCATAGTACTTAGATGGAGATGGAATTTGAATAATGGGATTTGAATCAACTTACTACTAAACTGCACCTTATTATTACTGTGAGTACGCTGAGCAGCAGACGAACCCCGGATTTGGAATAAAATAGAATTATTGTAAATTGTAATCCATAGAAGGAAAACATGATATTAATATTTAAGTATATAAGTAACAAGTGCGTTATCCACATATCGGCATTTGTATTTGACACGATTTGTTTTTAATTTCACTTAACTAAAAATGGAAATTGAACTTGCAGTTTTATTTATAGACGTGTAGTTGTAGTAATCAGTTGACCTTGTGGTTTGCTGGAAATCAAATCAGTTTTACAACAGTGTTTATTGACAATAAATCATTCGATTCCATTCAATTCATTTCATTTCAGGCATCAGTTCAATAATCCCCTCTTCATTCTGGATTAAGAAGGCAAACAGCCCACAACAAACGGTGTTCTGATATCTAATATCTAATATGCAGACCATGATTTTAATCTGACACAAAGTCAAAAATCAACTTGAATTTGTTGAATTTATTAAATACAACATACAGGTATTATGTTACAATAAAAAATAGTTTTATTGACAGGTCAGGATTAACTTTTACACACATTATTGATGCAGCACAGACTCACAGCTCAAAGCTCAAAGCTCCAATAAAATATTGTGAATTTTGTAATCCTCGTCTATGCGTTTTTATTACGTAACATGTACAGTGTACAATGTACAATGTTCATTATATGAATGTTTGATGTACCTTTGGTGACACAAGTAAAAAATGACATGGCTACCTTTTACTCACATCTATCAAGTATCAAGTGTCAATACATTTCGAATCTCGATTCTAGATTCTAGATTCTCAATGAACAACTCTCTCACTCTCTGCGTCTCTCTCTCTCTCTCGGCCACTCTGTCTGTTGTCTGTTCAGTGGATTGATATATTTATTTATATGCAAATATCTTTCCTCTTGTTTGTTGACAGTATTTTTTAATGTGTGTAACTTGTCAAGTGTAGAGTGTAATGTGTAATGTGCAAAGTGAACGTAAAGTATCTATTACACAAGTTTGGAGTGTAAACAGGATTAGTAAATAAGTGACTGAATAATGGATATTGAGAAGGAGGAGACAGATAGAAATATAGAATTGGAACGAGAACCTTGAGAAAGTATGAGCAGCTGCAAACTGCACACATCATACATCATGCATTAGCAATTCGTAAAGCACCAAGTACCAAAATAATACGTCGCAGATTTTTAGATTTTAGATTTTGAATTGTCAACCGTCACATATCAAATAGAAGATACATCATCATCTTTCATTCTATTCCTAGATCCTAGACTCCTCATTCTCCTAGATCCTAGTGAATGAGTAGTAAAGAGTAAACGGTAAACAGAGATATTACAAAAGTGTTGGGAGCTGTACATTGTACATACATTGTACGCTTTTCCACAGTAACTTTGTCGTCTTTAATTTTCAGCATTAATTCACAAAGATTCGCGTAGATTTTAAATTGTGTAGGACATGAAACACAAAACATGAATCATAATTTAACGTGAAATAGCTGAGAGTCATATAAATGTCATTAGTAAATAGCAAATAATACAAGTTTTATCAAGCAACTCATCTCTAGTCACGTGAAATTTTCCTGGCATTTTGAATTCACTAGAGAACTAGAGAAATATTCCATTTATCCCGGAACTAATTAGTCTGAAAATGAACAAAAATTGTGAGCAAAAACAGACTTGCCAGTTTTCTGCTTGCTTAAAAGTCACAGACACTTGTGGAATATGGAATATGGAGCATTCAACGCACATACTTTCAAAATCCAAAGTGTCACGTGAAAGCGAGCGTGTATTGTGTACTAGGAATGCTAAATTTATGTGTACAAACATACCACGTACATTGTACATTGTACATTTGCTTATTTGATGTAGATTCCGGAGATCGACATTATCATCATGAAAACTCGTCTTGGCATTTTAGCACACTACCTCTAGAATTTATATTCATCTTTGGCTTTGGCTTTGAACTTCAAAGTCATGCTAAATCCTACATTCAACTAAAACAAATAAAAGCACAAACAGATACTCAAAGAAGATACAAAGATATTTTATTATTTTGCTCCATCATTTTTTCATGAAGAAAATTTGGAAAACTAACTTGAGTCTTAAGTCGCGAGTCTCGAGTCTTGAGTTTTGAGTAGACAATATTCACAATTTACAATTCACACTACGTCATATTTATTTTAACCATGAAAAACAAGGTAAAAAATGGACTGAAAAGTTTTCTGTTTTCTCCTTTCTATACTTTATGTAGATTGTAGGTTGTAGGTGCAAATGAAAAGTTTTCCTGCACATAACTAACTTTGTGTCTGTCTCAGCTTTTAGCAACTAATGAAAGTTGAATGATGATGATGACATCAATTTTATTTTTTGTAGATGCCAGATACCGGCGGTAGGCGCTGCCTAGAAACTAGGAAGGAAAAATTGAATGCAGAGTACAGCTCGTCTTTTTGTTTTGTAAATGTCACCCATGTACAATGTTCAATATTATTATTATTTACTTTGAGCTTGGAGTGAAAAAATATAAACTGGAGCTAAAACTTTGGAAGCGCTCAAATTTATTTTTTCCATTCATCCATTGCGTCGTTTGTGGAGGTTTGTGAATTTATGGAAGTTGTGAGAAAAGGGAGCAGAGAGAAATTGTGTGCGCTGTATATTGTACACTATGCCGTTGCACACATTGAAATGTCTCTGCACATATTTCAATCCATAATGTAAATGTAAATGTATTATAAAGGGAAGGATGATGAGTTGCCTTGGTGCCTTGGTAAAATGAAATGCTTTTTATGGAAATACGTTACACTCAGGACTCATAGCATTCCCCTCGTTAACATGAGTAGCATTGAGATGATTCTCTTTTGCTCTCGACTCTCGACTCTCGACTCTTAACCCTTAACCTTCCATGTTCCACGTTCCATCCACAATTTTCAATCTTTAATATTCGGTCTTTCTGACTACAGAAAAGAGGAAAACGGTAAACGGAAAAACGAAAAAACAACTTCACATCAACTTAAGACTCAAGAGAGAGCGGATGAAAGAGTCAAGAGTCTCATAATACAAATACAAGTGTTTCTCCTTTGACACACAACACACAAGTGGGAAAAAGCCAAAAAGGCTCAAAATTTTCACAACACGGTCATTCCCTCACAATCCCCATTTTTGAAGACTTTTACTCGGTAAACATGCCATTTCCATCTCCGTACTAGCTGTTTGATTTCCAACTTCCGCTGTACTAGTTTCATTATGCATTAAATCTAAAATCTACATACTACATACTACCTACACCGCACACCTTCATCCAACTGCTATAGACTGTACAGTGTAAAGTGTACACTCTACACTATGCAATGCTCTTCAGAGTAGTTCAAGTGTCATACTTTTAAACCCTTTCTCGCTCCACAATTTTCTTTTACAATATCAGTAGACGTGATAAATACATATTTTTCATTTTGAGGTAAGAGTTTTCATTTTTCTGAAAATTCTACAAGATGCAGATCTGTCAAGCCAAGCCAAGCCAAGCCAAGGTTCAGCACATCACAATTTTCACATGACTTTGTTCTCATTTTCAATTTGTCCTTCGTTGGGACCAAGACGGAAACGAAGAATTTGTAAAGTGTGATTCATGAGTGAATTACACATGGGAAAAGTATTAGGAAAGAGAGGAAGGAAAAATAAAAACAGTCTCAAGTCTCAAGCTCTCTACTTTCACTTTCAATTTCGTTAGCTGGCCCGCTTCCTTTTTCTCATACAAGAACTTGGTTTCGGCGAAAAGTTGTTGTCTCATTGTCGTCAACTTTCTAGTTTTTTTAGTTTTTCTACGTACTTTTTCCAGTTTTCTAGTTTTCTATTTTCCTCCTTCAGTCTCTCAAGTTTGTACTTTTAACAGAATGTGGGAGACTTGAACAAAATGAGTTTTCAGCTACGACTTGCGAGTTGAGATGAAATGAAATGAAACACGAAGAATATTGTGCAACGCAACATTGCAAAGTGAGCAGTGAGCAAGTTAAACCCTTTAACCCTTGGGTTAAAAACAAGGTATTGATCCTTTCATGTACCTAATATTTTTCACGGTGTATAATTTGTAATTTGTAACAACAATCGTACAGAATCTAGAATCTAGAATCTAGAGTCTAGAGTCTGGAATCAGAGAAAATAGAGTAGCGAGGAGTGAGGAGTCACGTTTCCATCTGTTTTTTCTTGATTTTAATCTAGATTCTAGATTCTAGATACAAGTTTGTACTTTCATGATTCATGATAAACTTCCTTTCTTTTCTCTCTCTCTTTCTTTGTGTCCTTGCCACACTTTTACTTTCAAAGTTGCAATTAATTGTACGTATCGACTATCCATCAGTAGCTCAACTGAACCACGTGTCGCAGAAAAGAGCACAATGACTTTAGCCTTACACATTTTAACCACACTTCTTTTGTTATTTCTTTGCTAGAAGAAAAGACTGAAACCTATAGACTCTAGACTCTGGACTGTAGACTGTAGAGTCTAGAATCTAAAAGCTACACTTAAGTCTGACTGCTTTGACTTTCGTAAAGCATGATAGTTTTTCCCTTTCCCCGTTCCATGTTCCATACTTTCTCGCTTACTTTTCTAGCTCCTGCTTTTACGAGAATAATGAAACCATTTTAGCACTTGACTGACATTGTGAATGAGTATTAAAGATATTCTTGTATACCAATGTACAATGTGCACATAATAAATTTAATTGGACGACGTGGGAGAAGCGGAAAAATTGTGTAGGCACTAGGCAGAGTCCATGTACAATGTATACAACTCCAATCTCTATATGAATATTACATATACATGTACTGATAGGTACAAATGATAAGACGTAAAAACTGTATACTGTAGACCTTTTCGTTCTGTGTCTTATTATAATTTATAAGGCGACCTATTATTACCATTTTTCATTATGCATTATACATTACGCATGTGCTCTAATTATTCACATACTCTGCACTCTGCACAATGTACAATGTACCATGCACAATGTATTTGTAGTACTAGTTTTTCTTAATATTCATTAGGAATTTGCCTCCAAATTCATTTAGTCCTCTATTCTCTTCTGTTTCCGTGCCAATTACCTATTTCTTTTATCGGTTCTTCTTTCCTCTCTCGCTCATCATCATCATCTTGTTCTTCTTCTAATGTGCATTGAGCATTGAGCATTGAGAATTGAGAATTGTGAGTTGCGGATAATTTAATTTATATGTTACAGTTTTGCTCTATTTTATCTGACTGCACTCTCAGTCTAATTCAATCAAGCATCCGACCAAAACTGGAGGTAATATAAGGTATTATGTTTTATTTTGTTATCTTTTATTTAGTGCGGGCGCTAGAGCCGGAGCCGGAATCAGAATTGGACTGTCTATTTATATTGCAGTAAGTTATGAATATAAATCTGCTGTAATCCGTCTTCTCGTCTTTGCGTCTTCTCGTCTTGTGTATAATCAATTTACATATTGTTAGCAGATACTAGACACTAGACACTCCTCTGCCATTATCAATGGCACTGTTCACTGTTGAACATCGTGGGAACGGGAAAATGTATCATTTCTATAGAATTGTACAAAATCCAAGATGGAATATTGTATAGAAAATAGAGAGGTTGTGTTAGCGTCCAAATCCAAATCTAAATTCAATTCTGGAGAGTAAAAGTAGAATTGGAGATAAATAATTTGATACAACATACAACATACAGCCTATATTCTATTGAGCATTGAGTGTTGAGTATTATTTTATATTAGATTCTCTCCATCCACTATTAACTATCCACTGTACAGAAGCTTTTCTGCACTTCTTTGCTCTTCTCATCTCTCTTTCTTTCCACTTTCCATTTCCAGGTAGGTAGGCGTATACACTGTACACTGTACACAAATGTCTAGAATTATGAATTTTACATAGACGACTACTGCTAACGCATGTAGACACTCGACACTAGACACAAGACACAAGACAGAACACTATGAAGAAGACACCTGAATGCTCAATGCTCAATGCTCAATGTTGAATACTTTTCCCTCTTCTTGCTATTCCGACACTCAACATTAAAATCCTCCTGTTTTTGTTTTCTCTAGAGTCTAGAGTAAAAATGGACTAGAATCTAGAGTCTAGAGTCTAGATTCTAGATTCTACTATCTCATTTCTATTGTGTACTTAGCCAAGTGCTTTTGAATATTGTTCTCAATCTCTAGCTACTCTCGTCGTGTTCCATTTCTCCATTTCTGCTCCGTGTAAATTTGACAAATGTACAATTTACATCACACAATATTATTTTGTGAATTGAGCATTGTTCTCGCATCCAATGCAAACTGCGTGCAAACGCATTATCTACATTTGAATGTGTTTTGAATTTTGGATTTTGGAGTGGTAGAAAATAGAAAACAGAAAATAGTAAATAGTAAATAGAATAAACAATAAACAGTGTTTTAAGTCTCAAGCACCAAGCACCAAGTTCGTCGACACAAGTTTAGAGTCTACATTTTATAATATTATATTGGCCAGGTAAATAGTAGACGTTAGGCATTGGACATTAGGCAGACGGAGGATAGAAATAAGCTGTTTGGCTTTTCCTTTGTTACTTTCTCTTAGTCCAAGAAACAAGAGGGAAGAGCCAGCTGGAGTTGAAAGTGAACTCGGTAGTCCGAATGAAAGCGATTGCTGTTGCATATTGTAGATATACTTTGATATATTCTGTACATCATATTCTTTGTATCAACGTTTGTGTAGTACGGATTGTCTGTCCATTGTTTTCTTCAGCGCTTTAGCCATCAAAGGGCAAACTCATTTTTCATATAATACAGAAATAGAGATCAACTATGAATATTCTACTGTTTGGATACAGGAAAAGTTCAAAGTATTTATATGAACAAAAAAGAAGAGATGTACAATCTGTAGACCTTTTTGTTTTCTTTTACCAGCTCCAACTCCGACTCTAACTCCAACTTTTCTGCTCAAGTTCTTTCAAGCAATTGGAATTGAAAATTGAAGAACGAGGAATTTATTTGTATTTTGTATTTCTCATGCAACATCATCAGATTTACTCCTCAACATTAGGTTTTGTACATACTACTTAACGTTGCTAGTTGCTAGTTGCTATAGTTTCTATAGCTTCTATAGTCAAAATGGCATCAGGATGTCAGATGTCAGCAAAATCAAATATTTCATCTTCCGCATTCTAGATTCTAGATTATACATTCCACCATTTGATGTCTTCACAATTTTGTCCGATTATTATTTTTGCTTCTTTTATCCTTGATTTCAAGTATTATCTACTTTTTACTTTGACTTCTGAGTAAATTCCACTCGTTCCAGCACCAACTATTCCAGATATTGTCATCGAGGTTTATGAGGTTATTGACTAGTGACTCTTGTTGTTTTTATCTTTGTACTTGAACTCAAAACACAGAATACAACAGTCAAAACTCAAAACTCAAAGCTAGTGGAAAATACAAAGTACAAAATGTTCCAGTCATAATAATGTATAAAACGCTCTCAACTAAAATGTAAAATGTAACATGAAACAAGAGACAAGAGTAAACAATTTAAGACGCATACAAGAAAATATTAAATGAAAATATAATGCTAAATAGTCGTAAATTCTATTGTCAAAACTCTACATTAAACAAGTACGGAGTAGCAAACAGCAAAAATACAATGACAATGGTAATGATAATGATAATGATAATAATAATAATGGCAAGAGCAACAACAATAACAATAACAATGAAAGGGAAAAACCTCGTCTCGTTCCTTCAATTCAAGAAATACAAAATTCATGGAAATAACAACGTTGACTAAATACTGTAATAACAAAACATAATAATGTGTAATGACATCGATTAAACTTGGAATTGACTTGAATCAATAGCGAATAGTGCATACTGAAGTCTTTATAGTTTATAGTTTTTGGACTATTGTAGTTATTTATTATGTATAACTTTGGACTATTAACTATTGTAGTTGTAAGTTGTAAAAAGAAATGCGACTGCAATTTCGAGTTCGGAATTATAAATTTGGTTGTCATCAAAATTGACTCATTTATCATACTTCCAACTTTGTACTTTGTTCATATAAAAAGGAGAACAATTTTTGAAACTTTGTGGGACTCGAAGACTCAA
Source organism: Sminthurinus aureus (assembly GCA_034698265.1). Classification (NCBI taxonomy): domain Eukaryota; kingdom Metazoa; phylum Arthropoda; class Collembola; order Symphypleona; family Katiannidae; genus Sminthurinus; species Sminthurinus aureus. Next base: position 32,895 of record JAQGBH010000746.1, read on the forward strand.
ACACTCAAAGGAGTATTTGTCAGTTGTTGGTGGTCGGTTTATTTTTCAAAGGATTTTTACTTATAACTTATAACTTATGACATGCTGCAAGTTAATCCGTCTTTATTTTCTTATTTCTACATTCTACATTCATTCACATTCACATTCGCAACCTACAAGATCTTTTGCATTTCCCTTGTATCCTGTATCTTATATTTAATTTGTAATGAGGTTCCTAAAACGGTGGAAAACCGCCTTTGAAGTTTATTTATTTATTTCATGATTGGAAATTAGAGCTTTTGCATAATTTTGTATTTTGTATTTATGCGTACTTGAATATTTCAATATTTGATGATTGCTCATGGTTTCCTTTTATTTTACATTACTAATGAATTCTGTTTACTCCTTGTTGAAAATTCCTTCTGCAGTACCTCTGGGCTCTGAACAAAATGTGAAACATGAACAAGTTACACAAATATTTAGAGCTTTAGATATGGAGAACTTGAAAATTGAAGTCAGACCATCTCAGAACTCAGAAATGTGGAGGAAATTTCTCGGAATGCATTTCCATGGAAAGAACAAATAGAGCTAAAAGCTAAAACTAGTTGAAAGTATCTACAAAATACAAGGTAAAAGATTTGTGTTGAAATTACAGGGGGTAAAACTCTGGATTTGGACTTTTTGACCTCTTGTACGGTGTACGGTTGAGGCTTGAAGCTTGAAGCAGTTCCACTTGTGAACCAAAAACCCAAGTAAATATATGTACATGAATGAATATTTATTTGATATGTGTAGAGTGTAGAATCGAGAGTGTTTAGTGTTTATTTTGAGCACTGTGCATAAAAGTCTCAACTGTGGAAAAACCTAAATATCCAGTTCTTGAGAGGAGTTTGATTATTTGTACAAGGTACTTGACAGTAAATATCAGTGCTCCTCCTTACTCTTTCTGTTTATCTTTACCTTTCTCTCTAATAAATAATTTGAAATTCTTACTGTAAACATGGAAACGTGGAACCGTAGAAACATGAAAACACGGAGACATGGAGACTGAAGAGTTACATTCACGATGAGTCAAGACTTTAGACTGTACAAGTAATGTTTGAAAATGAAATGAAACTCTTTCTGTAATTATTAATTTGCAAATACATGTGCTTAGATGTTTAGATGTTTAGTTGAGAGCACTCTTCTCCTCTCTTTCCTTCTCTTTCCAAGGTTTACAAACATTCAAAATATCATAAATCATAATAATACTCACTGCGCAGAAAGTCTCAAGTCAACATTTCAATATAAAATGGATATCCAAGATCCGAGTGGTGATATCAAGAAAACAAAGTTTTCAAGGGATGAGCTTTAGTGTAGTTTGTAGTTCATAGTTTGTAGCTTTTAGATTAGATATAAACCGACTTGCCTCGTGTCTATCATAAACAAGATATATAACACATTATACATGTTACATTTTGCTCGTTCAGATGAAGAGAATTTAATTAAAATGAGTTGACAAAAACTGTGGATCAAAGGTTACAGAGAGAAAAAAGGCTAGTCAATCTATTTATAAATGACGCAAGGAAGGAACAAGGAGTGTTTTTGTTATTTACTTGCATTCCTTGACATGATCTTGCTCTTGCTCGTGTAGAACGTATAATTTAAAATGTAAAAGGAAAATGTAGATTGTAGAATAATGAAATTAATGTGTGTAAATAAAATATTTAAAATCTGTATATTTGTATACATAACTCTCAATCGTTGTCATGTATGTATGTATCTACAATGTATAATGTACAGTGTACATTGTACAAGGCAAATAACCAGTACCAAATACAAGTACTTTGATGTCACCGGCAATCACAATCATTCCACAATCCACAATCGTTTCCATGAGAAAACAGAAATCATCAATATGTGGTAGAAATGCTTGATGGAGCAATAATAATGTTGTTTGTAGTTTGTAGATACTCTTCATTATGTAATCTGTAGTTTGTAGTTTGTTGTCTGGTGTTCTGTGGAGCATGTCGATTGAAAATCAATCAACAACTGATTCAACTGTATCATCCTCAAACCTCAAAACTACATGGGGAATGTAAACAGTACACAGACATGGAAAATCCAGTTTGTGTTCTTGGGTGTGTATCCACAATCCACAATCTACAAATTGTGTACTGTGTGTACATAATGAGGACATTATAATATTTTGCGTGTACAGTGTAAATTGTACATGTATCCATGTGCTTGTATGTTTATTTGTGTAAATGGTGCATTTACACAAACATTAAAGTTGTATGTTCTATGTTTTGATGTTTTGATGTTTGATATTTGATTTGGTGTTCCATCTCCTTTTGCTCATCCTCATTTATCATTTATCATTTTTCCAAAATTTGACTATTAATACTCGATAAAATCCATCTACATTCTACATAAATCTGTATCCTTGCCGCTTGTCTCTTGACTCTTGTCGCTTATCGTAATGGGGCTTGTCACATTCTATTTGTACCAAGTACTAAACATAAGAACATGCTTCAAAATATCCTATGTCATCCTGTTCTTACAAAATACACTAGACGAGACACGAGCAGTAGCATGCGTAGGTCATTGGCCAATCTAATAAATTTCCTACCGAGACAAATTAAAATTACCAGGAGTCTTGGGTCTTGCCTTCTTTATTCTATTTTGTACCACATTTTGTGCCATTTTCATTAGCACGGATTTTTATGCTCCCTCATTAACTCTTTTTTTACAACTTTCAACTTTCAAAGAACTTTGAAACATTTTGTAAACATTCTGAATCTTAAATAATTTTGAATTTTTTGGATTTTGGAGCTTCCTTTTTTATAAATATTTACAACATGTAAATGGAAAGGCAGGGTCATGCTAAACTTTTTAAAGCTGTATTAAATTCTAAGAACAAAATTTCCTAATCTCAAAATGAACATCAAAATAATGTATCTAAAAAGTTGGAGTCAAAACTCACAAATTTTCAGTATCCAGTCTCCAGTCTCTAGTATTCAGCAGCGTAAACGTCGTCAACAATTTTAAATAGATTTTCCAAGAAATATTAAGGATTCACTAAGAACTTTTAAACTTTGAATCTTTGAACTTTACCTTGACTTGGAAAACAGGGTAAACTTTTTCCTGGAAACTGCGTTTTTACAAGGTTATCAATTTACAATTTACAGACAAGTGCAGGTGATTAGTAGTTAATTTTGTATTTATTATCAAGTTGATGTTGATGTTATCGTTGATTTTAATGAAGATGATTTTTCAGCACTTTGTCACATTTGTACCTTTAAACCTTCACTTTATTTTTTTATTCAAAGGGACTCCTCGTAACTTAATCAGTACGATAGATGAAATACGGCGGTGAGACTTGTCAACTTGTCAAATGGATGGGATATTTTGTTTTATTATGTTGTGTTTTGTGCTACACACAATTCCTGTAGACAGTCTAGAGTCCAGAAATTTGATCTCACGTCAAAAGGCTGATCACTTTTTTGTGTTAAACAGAGAACGGATCACACTTTAGAAAAGTGTATATCATATTCCCCACAGAGACGTGTAAATACTCAACAATGATTTAAGTTCCGAGGTTATGAAAAACCGTGTTCAAATTTGGATTCGAATGAAAACACAACCACAATCCACAGTTGACGTGACAGTTGAATGTTGACGTTTTGGTTTTGGTTTTTTTTCTATGTGGGAGGCTTAAATTAAAAAGTGCAGTACGTTCGCTATTTTCTCACAAACACACAAACACTTTATTAAATACGTCAGAAACTGCAGCGGAATGTCTAGATTCTAGATTCTAGATTCTAGATTTTTCACTTTTTTCTATTCTTTCACTCCTGTCACAAGTCGCACGTCGCACGTCACAAGTCACAAATGACGGCAACGGTTGAATGTATAATGAGGATAATCCACGAGTTTTAAATTTGACAATACAATCCATTCGGCTCCTCATTCACCATTCACCCTTTCACCAAGTATAGAGTCAGCTTTTGTGAATGAACAAAAGAATTTTTCTCACTCCTCAATTTCCCATTGCACATGACTTGAAGTTTTTGAGACTTGAGACTGGGAATTCTTTTACTTTTTAAGTTTTAGTTTTGGTGGGGCATGAGGATACGAAAACGAATGGTAGAATCGAGTGAAAAAAATGAGCAGGAACGTTTTAGTCTCCTCTCACTCACAACTTGCATCACATTACTAGTTTAGACTTGAGATTCGAGCTGAGCTGAATTGAGTTGAGTTACTCTACTCCCTCCAACTCTCTTGCAATTTTTCCCTTTCCCTCCGTTTCTTCACACTCTGACTCGCTCTGTCTCTCTCTTGCTCTTGCTCTCGCTCTCACTGGTTCACTCGTTCGTTCATTCTCTTGTGTTTTGTATATTTGGTTCATTCGGCTGTTCACGCACTGACTCTGGTTCTGGTTGCGCTGACTCTCCTGCGCCAGCCTTTGCTAAGTTTCTCTAAACTCTACACACTACACAGCCAAAGCTAGAGCCAAAGTCATATAAATCATTCTCATCGTCTTTGGAATATAAACGGCGTATTATTCCAACCTTCCACTGACTAGTGACTACTGACTAACTGTCTGTCGGTCTGCATAGGAATTCGAATTCGAATTCCAATTGGAACTCCAACTCCAACTCAAATTCCACACACTCACATTTCAATCTACTTCATTTTATACCCACTATTTTGTACGACACGCAAAGCTACGGTATGGCACTGCATTGTGCTTGATAAATGTGTTGTGCAAATATTATTTAGCTGTCCACCGAGACAACAAGAGAGATAAATATAGAGATAGAAAAGGGAAAATGAAAGGGAGAGGAAAAGGGCACCGGATTGGGAATAAAAAGGCCAGTAGACCATTTCACAATTCATAATTCACAACAAGCCCTCTCTTATAATATATTATTATATTTCCATAATACATGATACAAATATTCTATTTTCTATTTCCACTGTAACTTACTCCCATTACACACGCTGACGTCCATTTCGTCACCTCATTTTGGTTTGTTTTGTTTTAATTTTGCATACCATTTTCCATTTGCTCATTTACATTTTCTATTTTAAATACTCTTGTTAATATTATTATTATCATTATTGAAAATTGAAAATTAAAAATAAATTGACATTAAATGTTTTGAAAAATAACCAAGAGGTTTCCAGATAAAATGTAGTGAATTTACTTTTACAACAATTTTAAACTAGGAAACTGGGAACTAGAAAAAGATGCTCCTGTTCTCCCAGTTAATTGCCAAGTTACTAAAAATGGAAAGGAAATGAGAAAGAAGGGCAGGTGGAATCGGGTGGAACTGGATTGAGCTGGATTAGATTAGATAGAGATGGAGATGGAGATGAGAACAACAACAAAAACAATGAGGAGAAACTTTTCCCAGATTACGGAGAGATAGATAGATAGATAATTGATCAACTTTTCTTCCACTTTGTTTTTACGCAGAATTTTTACAAGAGAAAAGTGAAAAGATGGGGATATATCAATATATCAGTATATCAAATCACTGTTTGCTGTATGCATCATATATCACATGTCATATGCATACCCTTTGCAAAAGACCAAAGACACAAAGGATGAATGTCTGATGAGTAATAGTTTGAGAGTTATAATTGGGAATGGAGATGCTTCTGCCTTGATGCTAAATTGTAGATTGTATATTGTACATGCTGCATTGCGTAATGGGAAACAGGAGTCTGGCATGATTTTTTTCCTAATCTGTGAGTCAAATTAAAACGGAGAAAGTCCGTGTCTCTGCCTCTGAACAGTGAACAATGAGCAAGGGCTGAAATTTCTTGTTCCTTTCTCCAAACTCCAAAGTGAATGATGTGCCATGTGAATTGCACGTAGTACACCCACATTTCAAATTTGAATCTTCTCCATACTTGTTACTTTAAAGTTGTACTTTCCTTCCTCAGACCACTTCCGCTTTTTCCATTTTCCATTTTCCATGTTTCACCAACTTTGCTTATTTTTTTCCTCTTTTTTCGTCTTCTCTTTTCCCCAACTTGAAAAAGGCAGAACTTAAAGGGAATTACAAAAATATTTTTCATGCTAATAAAAAACACATACTCGACAGTTTTCACTCATTGTGCAACTCGCTTTCTTTAGTTACCGGGAAATAGAAAATTCATAAAAAAAATATGTAATATTCTTATTTATAATTCAAGAAAACTCCTTTGGATTCATTTACCTATACATAAAATAATTTAAGGTGCTAAATGTCCCAAAATTTAGCCAGGTTTCTATGACGAAAATAAAATTAATATTTAATTAATATTTAGCAAATTTTTCAGTGTAATCACTAATCACTCATTTTAATAGAATCTAGAATATAGAATGTAGAACATCGCAACATTTTTATTCAGTCATCTTTTTCATCAACTTTTCTAGCAAATTAGTTTTCAGAGAACTTAGTACAGCTTAAAACATGGAGCATGAGAGAAAAAACTATTTTATTTTATAAAAACAGCCAAGTTAGTTTTCAAAGAATACAGCGTCACACATGAACGCACGTTTTGAAACCGTGGAAGATGCGACTGAATAGAATTACAACTTATTACTTATTGTGTATTACAACTCGGGTTTTTATCAGCAATACGTTTTCTAGTTGAATACAAAAACCTGAAAACCTGAAACCTTTTTCAAATCTAGAATCTAGAATAAAAATGTAAAACAAGTAGAAAAGAGGAAGAAAATGAGATTTTTTACTTTTGTTTTCCCTCGTCGATTTGGTTAAATTAGAATCAAGGCAATTTTTTTTCTAGTGCGTGATCTCATATTCGCCTCTTGTTTTTCAAGATTTTACATTCTAGATTCGAGGGAGTTATAACTCAAGAAATCACATAAAAACACATACTAATCTCAAAATCTTGTCTATTCAAGCTTCAAGCTTCAGGACTCAAGACTCAAGATAGATGATTGGTTTTGGTTTGGTTTGGTTCCTGCTCCACGTCATAAAAAGAATTTTTACGCGTTTTTTTCCCCAACGTTATTTATATTTTTTATATTCATATCCCATATTCGCATATGTACAATGTTGAATGTAGGTACATGTAAATTTCTACTGTAGTTTTGTGTATGTCTACGTTTTATGTTTTACATATTATGTTTTACAAGGTTGTGTGAAAATTATGCTCAAAATAATAATCGTGAAAATAATATTGATTCTGTTTCTTGTGTCGAATTGGAATTGGAATTGGAAGTCGACGCTAATAACTTTTCTTACACATTTTGCTCTGCACTGGCACTGGCAGTCTCAACTCGGTCAAATTGGCTGCCTACAACATGATGTTGTATGTTCAATGTTCAATGTTCAGTGTTCAACTTGTTATTCTATGAGATGGTATATATTGTAGTTTGTAGGTAAATAAAATGCATGCAATATGCATAAATTATGAGACAACTTCTCTCACGAACATTTCCCACACCCACGAATACAAATACAAATATAAATACATAGATAAATGCTAATCCAAATACGAATAGGAATTGTAGTACATTGAACATTGAATACACTTTGGTTCTTGTTGTGTTATTCCCGACTTTCTGGATGTTTTAACGACTGCCGAGAAACTGCCAGTCTCTTGTTCTAGTTCTGGTTTGGTTCTGCTTTAAATATAATATTGCTTTCCTTCCTCTTTCGCCTTATTTATGAGGAAAAGTTGGGCTATCTAATTGTAAGTAGACATATTGTGTGAGACAAAGGTTGATGTTACGCTTGCACTTGACTCGGTTCAAAGTACACCAAAAACATGAGACAGGAAACAGAAGGCTTTTGTATTTTGTACTTGCCTATAGTATTTTACAACTTGTGCTTTAAACAAAAGATTTGTAATGACTTGAGTCTTGAGACTTGAACTGTACTTAACTCTATACACGCTGAATGGCGTATTGTCGTTCTCAATTCTGAATGGTAAATTGTGACAAATTCTTGTACATGCATAACGTGCAATGTATAATGTATGATGCATGTCCACCCCGTTTGCTTTATATTGATGTGAATTTATTAACTACAAGTTTTTCACAGTCTCAAGTCTCAAGGTTCGAGGTTCAAAGTTCGAGTGCAAAATATATACAAAAATCTATGTCTGTTATCAGACACGAGACACTAGGCTACTGCAATTTGTACACAATTAAATGAATAGAAATCATTCAGATTCAAAAATACAACAAATGACGAATCGGAGGGAAAATATCTTATTTTCAAATGTAAGAAAAGTCCTTCCCTCCAGATCAAAGATAAGTTTCAAAAATCTTTACGTAACATAAATAGAATATAGATAAATCCTAGATCAATAAATACATGAAGCAAGGGGAAGAAAATAAAATAAAACAAAAACAATTTCATTGAATTGTGTGAGGCATTGAAAGTTAGTAACGTAGGTTGAAACATGGGTGTATGCTGTATGTTTTGAAAATGATGAGAATATCTGTGATCTGTATTCTGTGTTCCTCCTCCACTTTCTTAAAACGAGGCAGAGAAAAGGACGGAGAAAAATGTAGAAAGCAATTTCGATTCTAGAATCTAGAATCTAGAATTTTTATGAGCCTCGCTTACGTATAAAACTGGATGTGTGTAAATGGTAAATCGTAAATGGTAAATGCGTATGTGTTTTTACAGTGTATTAATATATGTATGACATGAAATGGTGATGATGAGATGGGTTCTGTATTCTGTATTCTATCGACTATCTACAAACTACAAACTAAAATCTACTGTCTACATTATTTGATGATGTAGATTTTGTCCTGACGATGTTCTTTATTGCTTATAGTGATGACGATGATAATTCTGTAGTCTGTGTTATGACGAAGATGATAATAATAGTTCAAATAACCGGAGCAAATAGTGGCAGCAAGTTGAGTAAGAGTTGTTTGAGTTTTGAGTTTGTAGTTTGTGCTGGAAATCCAAATCCAAGCTCGTGCAATCTTCAATCCATTCCATCCATTTTTCTACTTGTATTGTGCAGTCAGTGGTACGTCGTCCATACTCCATACTCCATACAATGGCCCATAATCGCCCATATTCTGTGTAAACAACATGTGCATAAAATTTGGTTACCTACCCGGTTTAGTAAGCTTGGAGTTTGGAGTTTGGAGTTTCTAGATTCTAGATTCTAGATTCTAGACTCCAGACCTACAGAGAATCTAGTTTTCTAAACTCCAGGGTTTTGACGGAAGCACCTTTTACCTTTTAGTCCGGGAGCTTGATGTACCTTTTCATTTTATGTGGGGAAAGCAGCATGTGTGAAATGGACGGACAGACGGGCGGATGCATGTGTCTGTACAATATGTAATATGTAATATAATGTATAGTGTGCATTTGTGGATGAATATGATCGTAAATATCTAGGTAGGAGTTATAATCCTGTAAATGAAACGTGGAATTTAGACTTCATCTCTGCTCTGCATACTCCATACAGTGGTGTTGTGTATTCTATATGCTACGCTATGATATACATCTACAGTCTACAGTCTAGAGTCTACAGAGTACAGAGGTATTTGCACAAGATTTGTAGTAAACATTACCTTGTTTAGTGTAATGGCACGCATTATACATGGTACATATTTCATAGTACATGTTGCACTCCCAGTGCCAGTCCCATGTCCAATGTACAATGTACATAGAATTTGTGTTAGTACTTAGTTAGGAGTATCATATCGACCACGTCGTTTCTCATCACAATCATGACCATCTTCATCATCATCATCACCATGAACACGATGAACATCTCAAATCTAACGTCTCATCTTCTTTATGTTGGGCTTTCTTTCAGCTACAACCAGCTAAGCTCAGGTTGAGAGTAGAGAGTAGAGAGCAGAGAGAAGCCTAGGATTCTAGGATTTGCCTTCTGGTGAAAGCATCCATTAATTGGATTAATGACGCGCACATCTCAACAGTCGACAGTCCACTGTCAGCATTCAACAGCCATGCCTTGTCATACCATAGAGTGGAGTGGATGACATGAGGACGATGATGACTTAACATGAGTTGGACAGAACACAGAACCGTGATCAGAGCTCGACACAGTTCCAGTTCTAGTACCAGTACCAGGGAATCCTGAGGACACACACACAGAGAAAGTTCAACTTAAAATACTAATATTATTATCTACTTACCCTTGCAACAACTAACAACCTCCTGTTTCCCGTTTCCCGCCCTCGTACTCTCTACACTCTACATAATACATAATATGTGAAACTATCTAGAATTCATAGTGACTCACACATCCTTAGATTATGAGAGAGAGGCTTTAGAAGTTTCCCGCCC
>JAQGBH010000747.1:0-43120 GCA_034698265.1 Sminthurinus aureus
GACAGACAGACGGACGGACGGACAGACAGACAGACAACATGATAGAATAAGGGGAGCTCGCTTCGCTCGCTCCCTAATAGAGAGAGTATTTCACGATCAGCCCCGCGTCTTAATCTTAAAACATAGCGCATCAATTCTACAACAGTCATTAGGATTTTTCCTTTGTATTACCTACGTTTATGCTTTACGTTCCACAAATTTCCATACATATTGAAATTCCCAAGCACTTTACTACTCGCGCACGTCAGTTCATGATCATGTTAGTAGTTAACACATTGTGCTCATTTTGTAAACATTTTGTACACGATTCCCCATCTACGACCTAAGTATATATTACCAGTATAATTATTACTAGTTGTTCTCCCCTCGCCAATTACCATGTGTTTTCCTTTGTACAAACGACCAAAAAAACAATAACAAAATACACAATACACAACGTACAATGCGTATGCAAAATGAAAAAGTTGGGTTGGCCTCTATTCTGGATTTTCCATGCACATATAATACACAGTAGAATCTAGAGTCTGGACATTTTTTGTCCACATCTCACTAACCACATTACACATTATTTTATATTCTATACACGTGTTCAGTGTTCATTCTCTCTCTCTCTCTCTCTTTGTCTCTCTGCTCTCTGCCTGTATGATTTTCTGCGTTCGTTTTCATTTTGGATTTTACGCAAAAGTAAAAGTGATACGTACATTATGATGTATTACATAAGTGCGATGTGATGGGGGTTGATGTTTTATATTATCATCACTACTGGAACGTTTTCCAGAGTGATTCTACACTCTAGACTATAGATCTGAGACTGCTATTATTTTAGTTTTTAGTGTTTCACGTGTGGATGGTAGCACGTACCTGTCCAGATTTAACAATTTATATGCGTAATCAACAACATCATGTGATTCGTCTGCTTGATTGTTTGCACGTACAATGTACAATGTACAATCTACAAGAAATCACGTAACTATTCTATATTATATGCACTGATAGCTTTTATTGCTTTGATCCTTGATCATGAAGATGCCGTGGAGTTACCTAGGTAAACCGTATGTAGTTTTTTTCATCTACTTGATTTGACTTGGTAGTCTTGTCAACCTTCAGTCTTTCTAGTTTCTAGACTTTGGCATTTTTACTTCGCATTTATTTTGCATGTCACGTAGCACGTAGAAAGGTTAAACTGTTCTGTTTATGCATCTCTTCTTCATTCATGAAACTGGATTTACCGTCCTCTATCACCATTGCAGTACTGACCTCATGATGCATTTTGAGTTTTGAGGTTTGAGGTGACAAGTCAATTTATCTTACCGAAGACTAGGACTGGGATTTTTATTCAGGAACTATAGAATGTAGATGTAGCATTACTGTATGACTTTTGCACGTGCTGTGACGAGAATACGAATGAAATGTATGTATTATTTTACATTGTTTCGAGTTTTGATTTGAAATGGTCATCACAAGTCACACGTCTCAAGTCACAAATGACAAGATAAGGCAGCGTAAGCTAACGTGATATGGTATCAGGTAAATAGTAAATAGTAAAAGAGATATCTATCACACAAGAGCTTCTACTGTGTGTCACTTTTCTCACTTCCCCATTTCAGCGTCAAGGTACTTACTTTTGCATGAAAGGTGAAGGTTGCGGTTGTAAGTTGTAGGCGGAAATCTTGCTACTATTATGTGCATTACTCATTGATCAAATGTATTGCGCACACGCATTGTGTACTGTTTCATATGAATGCGTGTATGAATGAATCATTGATCAATGATCATGAATCATGAATCGACCAACCAATGAACAATGAAATAAAAATGCCCTTTCACTGTCATCCATCAACCGTCATTTCTCCATGGAGAATGGAGAATGTATAATAAGTACACTGAGGTTCGTCGTTGGTAGTGTCAAAGTGGGAAGTGGGCGGTTGGTGAAAATAGAAGATAATCAATGTTCATACATATGGGAATGAAGGAATTGTACTGGTGACAGATTTCTCACTCATTTCTCATTTCTCATTTCATTACATGATGTTTGACCGTGCATTGTGCTACTTAATTGCATAACTTGCTATTATTATGATAACAATTAATAATTAATATTGTGCGTTTTTGCATGCTACTTAAATCTCAAATCTCAAATCCATTCATTCCATTCCATGTTCTAGGCTCCAGCCAGGTCAGGTGATACATTACATGTCTTAGAAATTACACAGGTGAGAAAAGTATGATAACTTTTAGCTTTTAGTGTCAACTGTCAATTGTCATCCAAGTTTGCTATTAGCATGCATGTATTTATGTACATTTTGCAATTGGTTTACCGCATTATGGATTATTGGCTATTATGACATGGTGCACGTAGCACGTAGGCCTTTCATAAGACTCACTTTTAAACCACACATGCACATAACATATTAAATATCAATATTCCATATTCCATAGTTCATGGTGCATGGTACATGACATCGGACATGACACGGTAAGCAACGTTTGTACAGTAGAGAGTGGAGTGGCGAGCAATCCAATCATTAGTAAAAGTGTAAAATTGCATTTCCTCATCATTTTGACTTGCTGTTTTTGGTCACATACGGAATACGGAATACGGAACTCGGACTAATGGTTAATGGCGGTAGTAGTGTGATTTTGCAATTTGGACCTTTGTCACCTACAATATATGCAGAGATGCAGAGGGTTCTAATAAACCTAGTAGAATTGAATTTTGAATCTTGAAGGTTGAAGAGATAAAGAACGCATTAACAAGAGAAAAATAGTAGTCATTATGCTCATTACTCATTACTCATTACACGTATCATCTACCTACAACCTACAAATAAAATACAATGTCCAGAGGCCAGAGAGACAAGCAATACAATAGCTTTTTTATATTACAAATTACAAATACTAACATTATCTTGTTTTAAATGTGGTATGTATTTTAAATATCAAAATTAAAGTTGCAGGAGATACATATCTGTCGCAAAATTACATGAATTAGGTAGATGAGAATTCCTCGTCATTCATCATTAGCACACTCATTTATTCACTGACTATTTTCTGCTCAATCCTCAACGACCACTAAACAGCGATCAACAACAAAACAAAGTTTCAAGCAAAAAAATTATTTATTTACTGTCAAAAGTTAAAAGAGTCAAGCAAAACTGCGCTTTTGTTTTTAGTCTTTGTTTTTCTTAGACCTGTAATACTTTTAACAGCTTATAACTAGAATAAATATTGGATTGAATAATATTTATGTGTCTGGCACAAACAAAAACACAAAGTTAACTTCCGACTGCTGGTATTCTGTGCTCGATCCTAGCAAAAAGCGGAAGAGTAGAGCATACTGCTTAATACTACTAACCTGTGAACTTTGACTGAGCACGGAGTAGACTGTGTACTGTCAAGTACTGTGTATAATGTGTTTTGTACATGGAAAACGTTTTATAAATTCTGCAGTATAGAGACTCTGGTTTTTAGGATGAGTCATTATAGTCATTAATCATGTCACCATCTCTTCACGAAATACATAAACAAAAGACTCATTGCGTGGAAAAATCGTTCCATGTGGCCAGTTTTTTCTCCAGGAGAATAGTAAACAAAAATACGTGCTAAAAAATATGAGATTGCTCAATTTTTATGCGAGTGAAGCCGCTAATGTAAATGAAAATTGAAAAAAAAACAGGAAACAAAGTCATGTTTTATGTTTTAACAATACGCAGTAGGTATTTAGTTTATTCTATGAGTTGATGGCTAACATTTATTTTGCATCATACGATTTGCTTATATCGTTTATACAATAAACAAAATATATTAGTATATTGAGTATTGAGTATTGAGCAAAATTAAAATAACATGATAAAAATAATGTACAACATTAGTTTTTATCTTTTATCATGTCTAGTAAAAATATATAAAAGACTACATAACAATGATATTCCTATTGATACAAGATGTACAAAGAATAATAGACCTTTAAACAAGTCATTTAACAATAATTAACAACGAATAAAGATGTTTAAAAGAAGTATTTAACATTTAGTATACTAATGAAAACGTAAGATAACAAAATATCATAACAGCTAATACTATATAATAATAATAATAAATTAATACTACTTTGGTAAACTATATGATATTTTACACAGTTCAAGTCCGAGGACGAAACTGACAATAAATACCAACAAAAAAATATAGTTTGTATTGTGCGTGTGATATTGTACAGACTCTGAACTTTAGACTCTAGTTCATTTCCGTTCAGTTCAGTTTTTCTCATTTTGTTTTTGTTTTTTGTTTTTGCTTCCAAGATTTTGCAAGAAATCTCATTAAATATCGTAAAAAGTCAAGTCAGACCACAATTCACTAGGCGCACAAATACATACATGTATATATCTATATAAGGCACTTTTTCATTTTGTGTAAACTGTAAACAACATTTTTTACTCTTGGTTTTCCTACGTTGCACTTCTTAATTTCTTAATGTTGTGTAAATCCGCAATTAATTAATTAATTTGAATTGGATTTATAATTGAGGAACTCAGTCAATAGAAAAAAATATTATAGTAAAAAAACACAGTAAAAAAAGATTATAACAATTTCCCTTTCGTTTCCGTAGAGAATCATCACAGACAAAGTTGAGTCATTTTTCTTCCTCCTGTTTTTCCATGAATGGAAATTTTGTGTGTGTATTAAACAACGACAAAGGATTTGCAGATTCCTCCAAAATGTGGACAAATTCCATCCTCTGGAATAACTTCTTCGAGAGCTGCTCTCCATTTCTTCTCATTTGAGTCAAAGGCATGGATTTCAGCTCGAACAGTGACGAGTTTTTGAACAGTGTTGAAGAGAGCAACAAACATTTTTGGAGCATTGACAAAATATACTTTTTTGATGATATCCGGACTAATGGTTTCAAGCATATTGACCAGCATTAAAAGAACTTCAAGTGCTAGAAATAAAAATAAAGAAATAAAAATAATTAGTTTCAAGTTCCAAGTTGATGAGAAAATATCAAACTTATTCATTATTTTGCATTATTATTTATTTAAATATCAAAAAATGCTTTTTATGTACTTACTTCGTTTGTGGAAATAGTTTCCATAGGCGAGATTTGACACATCACAGACGAGAATTCCGTAATCACTGTCTCTCTCCAAAATCAACTTTTCAAAGGTCAAGGAAACTTTTAATACATAACGGATAAACATTTCTTCCCTTCCATTATTTATAGCTTCTTTCAGATTCCATAATCCTGCAGCTGTGATCATTGCAACTTTAAAAGTAATTAAAAAAAATTGACAATTAGTAAAATTATTATATTATTATTTAACCTTTCATCACATATGAACTAAAGAAAATACAATTTACGTAATACATTATTTTTTTGATTGGTAAAAGCTTGAGAAAAAACTTACTTGGTCTGCCTGCTTTGTCATGTCCACCGATATAGGTTACGAATTTATCAGAAAAATCTTTAGGATAAACTTCATTCATGATGGCCTCAGAATCGTATTTCTTTTTGATGTCTAAATAATTGTCAATATACTTCATTGACTTTTCTGGGTTCCAATTTGCAGCTTTAAGGTAGCGGAGGAGGAAATTTTGACTTTTTAAACGGTAATCTTCAAATACTCCCATTTCTTGAAGACGCTCACGAAACTGGAAAAAAGAAGAATTAAAATAATTATTATATTGAAATTACTGCATTTTTTGTCTTTCGATATTTCTCTCAAAAGTCAGTTCAGATTTTGAATTTTTGAATTTGGTATAAAAAATTCATAATATTGATCCTTACCTTGTCCATAATTTCCATTTTTTCAATGTTAATTGACCTCTTTTTAGAGAGTCGTCTGTTATTGATTTCTGGCACATTTGCGATTTTGATAGACATTTTGTATTCCGTTTGGTTTCTTTGTTCACTTGCACTTGCACAATTCAAATGAAATAGTTCACAAAATGATAATAAATGCTTTTTCGGGTAAATTACTGGATAAAACTTGTTTTTATTCAGTGATTAAACTTTAAACTTGGTATCAAACTCGTTAGAGGTTGAGCACTGGAGCACAAAATATAGATGCACAATTTTGATTATTATTGATAACTTTGTATTTTAAATTATTTCTCTTTGTATCAAAAGTATCAAGATTGAAATTGTAATGTAATATTTGTTTCTTTTTGTTGTATTTAATTAGTGTTCCCCTGTTGCTTGTTCAGAGTAAAGTGAAGAGGTTGAGACCGGTGGCATCCTTTTATATGGCGGCAGTCGATAGTGCTCACGTCACTGTTTCGTTTACGATGTACGATGTACGATGTACGCTGTACGCCGTACAGTATACATTATGCACTGTGCACGTAGGCTTTACTATGTATAGGAAGCTGGAATACCTGATGATGGTGCTAGGTGCTAAAAGACAGTGCGAATTGCGAATCGCACTTTCATACGCATTTCTTATTACCTAAATGATCCTATTCATCTATACATAAGCCATAAGCCATAAGTAGATACATAAATACACGCGTTTTCTTTTCCCCCTTTTCCCTATCAAACAACTTTTTGATTCCACATACTAGTATACTAGTATGTATGTACTTGCACACTGTTTTCTATTCCTTTTCTTCTTCTTCGTCATCAGCTAACTTGATTTGACAGTCGACTCAACTTAGCACAACACATCGTTTAACATGACTTGAATTGAAGAAAACTGGGATTCCCATTTTGATTTTCCCTAGTCCACTCTGTTGACTTTGACTTTGGCTCTGACTCTGACTTTGTTATTGGGTTTGGCTTTGACTCTGATTCTGATTCTGATTCTGATTCTGACTCTAGCTGTGGCTTTCCAACAGCATCATTAGAACTTGTTTTGGTTCTAATTTCCAAAAGCATAATAGGTTCCGATTGGAAAAAAGTAGTTGCATACAACATAAAACATGCAACTGACCGACAGTGAAATGCATGTCACTGATCAATGATGGGTACTTACCCTCGTAAAAACTGGGGATTTTGCTGCATTGTTTTAGTTTACATTTTATTAATATGTACTGTACAACGAATAACAATTAACTAAACGCCTCTAAACTCTAAACTCTAAAGAGACATCATGAACCACGTTGGACGTTAGACTTTGAAAACAGAACGCTTATTTTTTGGATCACAACATAGATCTAGTTTATGCACAAAAAGTGCAATTATTATTATTATTGTTGTTCTCATTAACGCTGTTTTATTAATGAAGTACTGGAATTCATGCTGTACGTCACACGTCCCAGGTTTTTTCCTTCCTTCTTTGTTTTTCATGCCATGCTAGATGCTAGATTGTGGACAGAGAGTTAACAGTTAGACGAGGAACGGGAATTACACTTTTTTAATAGGAATTAGACACTAGACATATAAATATTGTATTATTGATTGTTACCTGCCCACTATAGATTCTAGATTCTAGTATTTTTTAATTGCAGTTAAAACTGAAGCTCAGAGGAAAATTTGTACCGCTGCTAAGGACAACCCAAAAAAATGGTTGCTACGTACTACGTAGCAACGGTTCAAATTCCACTCTGATCTTCACTTAGTTTAATTGGAGTAGACAATAGACATGTCGCATTAATTAACAAGGAAACCATAAGAATAGAAATTTTCCATTTTTTTTTGTCCGTTACTAGAACTAGAAATGATCAGAAATGATCAGTAATCATTATAATTACACAAGTTAAACAATGGAGTACAATAATTTGTAAATTCCAAATACATGAGAGAGACATGAATTTTAAAGGAGTGGGGTGATTTCATAGTTGCTAATTATTGTGGATTGTGCTGATAAATTTAATTCTGAAATAGTTGTTAGAATTAATTGGGATTGGGTTCCTTGTTGCATAAGATCACACGTTCTCTGTGTTGAGTGTTGAGATCTGGAATCTGGACAAAATTAACATAGAGACAAAGAAATAAAACGAGATGCACATTTCAACATTTCCACACCACATATGCCGTATACATAATACATTCATGCAAAGTCGTAAAAACTTACTGTACTGGTCACTGGTTTTTTCGCTGGAATTCCAGTGCAAATTTTTCTTGTCCTATTACATATTATTATTACATATTATGCATTATGCATTACGTATTATGTCATGCTGATTGCGGATAGTTTATATTTTATACGCATAAATTTATGATAATCGACACTACACACCACACATGATACACTACCCATGCATAAATGTGTATATTTTTGCTCGTTTTATCTTTATTTTCTTGGGATTTCCCAGCCACTGCCAAATGCCAAATCAAGAATGTACATTATACATTGTACATACATAGAAACAAAAGCCGTCCAAAACCAAACCAAACCATATCAACAATCAAGAATTCAAATCCACAATGTATCAACTCCTTATATTTTATGTTATGCCAGTTGTCAGTTGCCAGTGCAGCCAAACCAAGGCCAACCAGAAATTGAATCTAACAGCAAACTAATTCCAAACTTGAATACTTGAATAGGACTACGACACAAGACATTATAAGACATAATAATACTATCATGTCTAATGTCTAATCCACTAATATACTTAATACACACTATTTTACGAGGGGATGAAATGTGCAGAAAATACCAATATTAATATTAATAGTCTACACCATACAAAATACACACCTAGAAACTAGACACTATATATTATGTATATGAAGGGAAAACATCAGTATATCAGTTAAGTTCTTGCATACTACATGCTACATGCTACATACTACATACTACACAATTCACAATTACAATTTAAAATGATCTGTGGTCCAGGTCTGCGCTCTTCATCTGTAGTCTTGATAGGTGGACGAATACTCGTTCTGCTGCTTTTCAATCCTGAATTTTTTGATTGCTCTTTGCATATTTATGTGCATAGTTACAATTTACAATCGTTAGATTTTATATGTGCAAAGTTATTATTGACGAGCTGGATCAAGAATCAAGAGAATCAAGAGAACCAACAGAATACATAATATAGAGTTCTCAGGATTCCCCGTTTCGTGCATGTATTATTTATGGATGCTGCTTGATGGATTTTGTATTCATCAGGTTTATAATTTATAGCGCTTTTATAGGATCAGAAGATAGACAAATTAATTTTTCAACCCGTTGACACCTGCATGAAGCATGGGATTCCCACTTCTAATCAGTCAACAGTCAACAGTACAGAATATACATAATAATATCAAATGCTTTTCCTCCATTGTTTCAAACTATACAAGCACACAATACACGATACATGTCTGCTTAAAACTTGGACAATGTATGATACTCGGATAAAAGATAAAATGAAGATAAAATTTCTTTATTGTAAACCACCGGATTACGGTTTCCGATAGAGTGTGAGAAAATCCGGGATTTTGGATGGATTGAATGGGAATTTTTACTTGTTAAAACTGGTCGTGCCTAATTGTTTAATTGTCTAATTAATATAATGTAAAATACGTATGTAAATTGTAAATTTCACTAAAATGACAAGAAACAAAGGAAGTGTAAAATATACAATATACAATGAGTGCTGTACTCATTGCTAGATACCACAGTTGCCATCCAAAGAACAACGTGTAATGCCGATGACAAGTGTCAAGTTCATCTCAATGCATGAACCATAATACTGAATAAAAAACATGTTACAAAATTACATATTATTATGCTTACATATTACATACAATCAAATATCAGGATCCTCCATCAGCTTTTTTGCCTTCTTGAATCATTATAGCTGATAGATGATGAAAAATGAATCTTGTATCTCGTATCTCCGTATTTGTGGAATGTTGTGGGTGCATTAAAACAGCAACTCTGTATTCTGTATTCTATATGTACGTAATTCACATTTACCTAAAGGTTTTATACGTGTTTATTACACGCGCCGTCTTTATTACGACTATCAGCAATTACAGATCAGTTATCAGGAGAGATGCCAGAAGTATAAAGAATAGCGAACCAGAAGCATCAAGCATAAGACATGGAAGAAATCGAAATGGAACTGGTCAATCGCATATTATTACTTGGATTAGTTGCTACTACGTGGAATTTGAGTTGAACCACATGAGGTAACTGAAATAATATCATGACGATGAGGCGATGTTGAATAACTGAGATGATTTTTTGCAAATTGGTGATACTGATTTGTTCCATGTTCTATGTTCTAAGTTCTGAGCTCTTAGTGTACGCGAATTTCGAATTACAAGTAACCCCAAGGTCAGTTTTGTTTTTAAGTTCTGTGTGTGTACTGTGTATGTGGTGTGTGTTTCATTCTGATTGCAGTAATCATGTCAGCATGCGTTACAAGTTTTAAGATGTTATAATATGTTATGTTATGTTGAATAACCTATCAATACCTGTTAACTGGAAAACTGGAAAGATAAAGCTTGGAAAATCCCAGGCATAAACTCGTGGATCGTGGACCTTTTACATGCATCATAGATACATCATACGTGTGCTTTACAATTATTTTCACAAATACCAGTTCATAGACAATAGATAATAGACAGTACGCACATTTTTATATCTATTTTCCACCTCTAATGTGAAGCAAATTAATACAGGAAAAATCGATATTAATCTTTTATGTTATATTTTATGCTCTATGCAAATTAAAAATGTTCGTAACTCGTGTACAGATTGAGCATTGATTTTTACTGAGTAGGAAAAAATAATAATACCTGCTTGCAAAAAAAACAGGACGAGTTCCTCTCGTCCGTTGAACTTTTCCTTGCCTTTTCCAACTTCCAACCATCACAACCATTCCCATTTTACTCATGCAGTAAGTTTACCATAATAATCCGGATTATCTGTGTTGTGATTATTTTTGTCACCAAATATTTCGCATTCTCGTATTTTTTTGGCATTTGGTATTCTTGTGCTTCAGAACATTATTATACTGTAGGTATTTTTCATTTTAAACGTGTAAGTACACATTAGTGCGTAGAGCGAGTATAGAGTAGTGAGTAAGATGAGATGTGAAACCTGAATATCAAATACAAAGTATCAAACGTCAAATGTCAAAAGTCAAACATCAACTTCTAATTGAAAATTATAATTAACTTACGCAGCAAGAACCAAATGTGTGTGTTGTGTATCACATACAACATAGAACATAGACAAAGAAAACAGTCATATACCTATAGTATTGAGTATTAAGCATAATTGAGCACAGAACATAGCTCCAAATGTCAAGCGTCTTTTGTCTCTTTAGAATTTTACAAATTGCATACGAGTTTTACTAGCTTTTTTTGTACTTTGTATTTATATCCCATCCTATAAAAATCAGTACAAAATACTCGTAGATACATGTTAGATCTATGTAATATTACGTATATCTTGATACTTTATATATGATAGTTCATAGTTAATATTTAAATTTGCTAAACATTCCTGATTTGTAACTTGTAACTCTAAAATAAATTCTAAATGGAAATGTGGTACAACAATGTTGAATAAACGATAGAAATTGTGTATAGGCTGTAATAGACTGTACAATGTACACAATTTACACTACACACTGTACGATCTACAGTTTGTGGTACAAAACACACTAATTGAAGAGAGAGTATTCCACGTGCCGCTGTCAATGACGTAGTCGTAGTCGTATGTACTGATTACTTACTACTTACGCACCGTACCTGATCTGCTACTTTATAATGCCCATCGGATTCCAAATTGGATGAGGTAGATGACTGGAAAATCGAAAAAAGTAAAACAAAACAAAACACTCCGTCTTACTTATTTTCCTACGGATTGTTTACATTTTTTTCCATTTTTCATTGAAACCAGTACGAATCATATCATACGCAGTACGCAGTATAAATGCAAAACTTTCTTACTTTTTTCATAAAAAAATTTCTTCCCCAGAGGTTTTTGTTCTCATACAAAAAACTGTGAAATACGTCATACGTCTTTTTTCATATGTCAAAAGTTATAGCAATTCATAATCTCACAGAGTATAGAGTATAGAGAATATAGAATACAGTACAGAGTGCAGAAAAGGCTCGTCTGCTGACTGCCCGTTGCTGACGATTAACAAGAGGAGAGATTGTATATTGTCTGTGATTGTTGCATTTTGCAGTTTGCAGTTTCCCATTTCCATTTTTCAATATATCTCATATCTCATATGTTTCATGTCAGGAAGATTTATACATCATCATATTGTAGAAACAGATGTATCAAAGGATAAAAATGATGTTTAATGTTTGATGTACTTACGATGCACAATAAAATAAGGCATGAGGAAGGAGCATGCGAAAATTTCACACATAATACATATCACATTTCTTAGATGCATATCTGGTGTAAAATGTAAAGGATAAAGCTTATAAACTTAAAGCTGTAAGCTTTTGCATGATAATTATATCTGCTATCATATCATATCTGATGGTATAGTTAACATGTAAAATGTGCAAAATGCAAACGGTATGCAAATTGTACACAGTATATATAGTATATATCATATATCGCGTATATAGTTACATCCACAACTCTTGTAGTCTGCGTATGTTAAATCTACCCAGACCTTTGGCTTTCAAAAATGTCTTGTCTCTTCTACTCATTGTTCATTGTTCTTTGTTCACTGTAGATATTGGCCAGCAGCATCAGCAGCTCAACTTTTCCGTTTTACGTCAATACGTTTCTTGTTGTGCATCCATCACTGAACCTGTTTGACTATGGGAATTTTCTGGGCTTTCTACATAAACCTATCATATATATTATATATATTGTAACATATAGTGAATTGAGTTGGATTGGATTGAATTGAATTGAATTGAATTGGACGGCATTTGTTTCAAATTATCTATTAACTAGAGTTCATACACGAGGCGATTTTATTGAGGTTTGAGAATTGAAACAGATTTATTAATTAGGCCGTCCCCCCATCCATCCGCTGTATAAACAAAGTGCAAAATTTAACATACATACACAAACTATGCGTCAGAAATTCATCGTTTTTGCTCAGCTTTAGCACAGTTGACGCGTAGTCTAGCAATAATAATAATAACAACAATAACACTAACACACATGTTAGAAAAATTAAAAGTTAGAAACACAATCTTTTTTTGCACATTTGCAAAATACTCCTTTTTATTGTTAACATTTACTTATTACTTATTATCATGCGAGTCCTAGCCCAACATCCAATATCCAACTTCAAACATCATTAGTTAGCAAAAACAGATTCTCTTTTACTCATGAGAAGATGTTGTGCTAGGACTTTTGAATATTTAACATTTAACCCTTTGATGCGTTTTGCATGTTCATAATTTGTGGAAAATGAAAGCAAAACAATTAAAAAAATGCGAGCATTGACATTCCCTAAGCTTTTTTTAAGTATCGAGATGTTTCCATTTTCTACAATGCTACGATATTATTTTATATTTATTGTTATTCATTCAAAGTTCAGAGTGAGCCATTTTCTTACATATTAAAGAGTAACAAACTATTTCAATTTCCAATTTTCAACCCAAGCCAATTGGCTTAGCCAATCAAGTGAATTCATCGTTTAACTAATTGAGTGAAAGATTCACAAAGAAAGATGAACCGTGCGCCAAAGCATGTAATTAGTAAATATAATCATCCGTAGTGTAAAACATGAGAACCAACGTCACAAAATAATGATGATGGTAATGATAATGTTCATCATTTTAATAAAATGGAAATTGGGTGAAGATGTAAGTTTGTTGAAGGAAATGCACTTTTTACTGTTACCTATAACATATAAACGCACGTAGGAAAAGTACATGATACATGATACAGGAAAGTATGAGAATTATGAGTTATAAATTGTAAAGTTTTCATAAATGATAAATAATGATAATCTTGACAGTTTGGAAGTTTAGAAATATTACATGCACATTTTTCTCAGCTATTTTTTTCACTTTGACTTTTGAGCTTTGACTGTACCTGTCGTCTCGAGTCTCTAGTCTCTAGTCTACGAGAGTCTCGACCTAGTCAACACCACATTTGTATGTCCAAGTCCAAGGTTTTTCTCTTTCCTTTTCTTTTGTTCCTTTCAGAATTCAAATGAAATGAAATGAAATGCGGTGTGTGAGATGTACAATGATCGTGTGTGTAAAGTGTCAATTGTAAATTACAGATTACAGTATTAAGTATTAAGATTTAACTATTCTTTTCGTAAGAGAAACCAGTTACAGATACAACTAACAATTTATAATAAAAGTACACTTCTTTGTGCAAAAATTATGGCTTATGAATTATTACTATAATAAAAGCTATAAATTATGAGTTATCATGTTAGCTTTAAGCTACCTCTTTTTTGTCACTTTCCGTATTTGCATTTTCAGTTTATACCAACAAATATTTTTACACACAACACAAAAAATCTGAGGCAAAATTCATCTTTGACATCAACATAAAATGACAAATGACATGGTTTTCTAAATCAAGAATCACTAGTAGCCAATAGTTTATGTACGTCTGCGGTGTGTATTGTGTAGCATATTATTTCACGTGCGTTTCACGTGTCGTCTTCTGTGTTTGTGTTTTTTAAATAAATACATAAAGGCTGTTATATATGATGAAAAATGAAAATTGTGATAAATTATAAAGGGATTTTTTTTATATTGAAAATAAATTTTATTCATCTTTCTGCTTTCTTTCATTTATACTTTATGCTCATTCCGTATTCCATACTTGGTATTCACAACTCATATCATTTTTTAATGGGATTATCATGACTACTTAGTAAAATTAGTCAAAATATCAGTCTAGTTTCTTTTTTTGAGTAGATAGTATACATTGTGGTAATTAGTAATTATATCAATAACAATAATATATTATTATCATTATGAATTTTCCTTTTAACTTTTAATGGACGGGATCATCACTTGAATAAACTTGACATATTCACTTTGATATCTCTAACGATGATGGCATTGTCTGCAATGAGAGCTTTGACTAAGGAACTTGGTCCGTGATTTGTTCCATTTGTTGTTGGTGGTGGTGTTGTATCAGGATCTTTTTCATAGTAGGCAATGACTTGTTTTTGTAGTCTATCCAATTTGGCAAGGAACTCGATGAGAGTAGTTGCATTCTGGAAAATTTCTCCAGTTCTTCCATCTTTATGAGCCTTCCTCTTTTTCCTCAACATTCCTTGACACAAGTAATTACGGAGGTTGGCTAAATGCCGGTTGAATCCAGGACTCAAAATTGTGGATACTTGAAGAAGTTGTTCACAGTGGAAGATGAAGAGGTCCAGTTCCTCATAGGACAATTGTGTGAGGATGGGAAAAGCTTGATTAATAATTTCTCGCTGGATACACCGAACTAGGAAATGGTGAGGATGGAGTTGTGGAGAATGAGAAGGATTTTGACATGTTCGGATGTAGAGTTGATGAAGCTGAGCAAATTTTTCACGGGGAGAAAATTCCACTGGATGAATCTTTCCATTCACATTTCGATTTTCTCCTGAAGAACTAGAACTAGAACTAGAGCCAGACCTAGAACCAGAATCAGCTTCAGATTCCGAATCGGATTCAATCTTACTACTTTTAGGATCGAGTTGAGCAATGACCTTTTCCGTATCTAATTCAAAGAAGTGAAGTGTAGACATGATTTTCTCTTGTTCTTCCTTCATTCCACACTCTTGAGTATTTTTACATAGCCAATTGGCTTCTGCATTCAGGTCGATAGGGTTTTCAGGTAGAAAGTAGCCACTGGGGCAATGAAAGCACTTGATGGCGGATAACATTGTTCCACATTCCGTCGGATCTGAACAACGACTACATTTACATGAAAATTGACTCCCGTCGAATGTGCTGAGTTGACGCTGATATGTACCGAGAAAATTCCATTGGTCATTATACGAATGTTGAATTATTTCTCCTTTTTTAATGGGAATGGAAGAGCGAAGAATCATTTCAAAATTGGGTGAGTATGACAAGCCCCAGACGGCATTTGGTATACAACCGTGTGACACAATCCCCGTTTTTAAATATATTCCCCGACCAAACGTTTTCCCAGCACCACATTTTGCAGCCTGTTCCTCTTGTCTCGCAACTCCAAAGGAATTGATATTAACTCGTTCAATGATCTCCACAAGCTCCTCTTTCCGAATCCTCTGAAATAGTTGCTCTTCACTTTTAAATAGTTGGATGAGATTCTCAATGAGTTGCTCTTGATCCTTACGGATTTTGGACACATTTCCCCGAACTTGATTATGATGTTCCATTTCTTGGAATTTCTTCCATCCGCCTGGACTTTTCTCCTTTAAAAGGATTAGACGAAGGATGAGGATACTTCCATAAAATGCTCCGGGTTTCTTTGGAGGAAACTGAATTTGTGTAGAGGAAAAGTGTGCACACTCTAAATCCGAATGACAACTCATTTGCTGACATTTGGGAGAACAAATTGGCCACTTACACTTTTCACAGCGACTGCTTTGACATTGAGTCATCTGCACACAACAACTGAGACAGATTGGGATTGGGATTGAACTAAAATCAGAATCTGGATCCGGATCCCTGTCTATTTTTTCCTCTGGATTTTTAGCATTGTCCGCTGATTCAAGCTGTATCGATAATTTAGGGTGGCCATCATCCACATCATACGGTGCAAAGGCAAACGGAGTCTCTTTAATTATGATGGATCCTTCCGGCAGATCCCTTGAGGCAACAAAAAAACGACCAAGTTCATCATTCATCCGGATTTCGTATGGACAACAAGACTTTTTGTGAATTTTCCAGTGCTCTTTCTGATGACTGAGTGAGCAATAGTTAGCAATATGACAACCACTGCATCGCTTTGTCCCAGGTTCTGAGCATACCAGGCAGAGCGGGACCTTTTTCAAATTCAAATTTTCAATTTCATAAAATATCAAATATCAATCAATTCAATAACAGTTTTACACATAATATAATTATTAAAGTTAGCAAATAAATATGTGCTTCAAAAATACCAAATGTAGACTTTATACCTTAGAATTGGAATCCATTATAGAGTTGTTCACCATCCTGCCGTCTGCTGACAAACGATCAACGGTCAACAGTCAAAATCTAGAATCTAGAATCTAGGATCTAGGATCTAGGCTAAATGCTAAGCTGAATAATCAAAACCATCACAAAACACACACTATCACATACTCACTTTCTTGTACTAGGAACAAAAACCTTTTGATTTTACGACGACAAAGTTGTAGTTTCTTTATTGTAACCTTTTACTTTCCATTCTCAATAATACTTTGTTAAGGATAAAAACACGCCGCAGTTTAGATGAATAATCCTAAATTCTAAACACAAAGTACACAGTATACAGTACAGTATACAATTTTATTTCATGGAACACTTTTAACTTGTACATTCTACAGCTTATTTACAGCTTTACACATTGAACGGAGAAAAAAAAAGAAAGAACAATCAAGTTTTTATGTGGTGTGCGTGTACATGGAGAATGGAGAAAATGTGTCTAGAATCTAGAATCTAGAATAGAGAGAATGTAAATAATTAATGTATGGTTTGTCGTAGTATCTCCTGACCTTGAAATTATAGGCAGTTGAGAATATACACAGGAGAGAAAAAAAACTAGGGAATTCGGTGACAAAATACAAAATTCACCTTGTGCCCAACTTTTTCTCTTCGTCCTTTCAACCGTAAATGCTATGTGTATTGTGTATATTATGGTGGTTTTCAATATTATGTTGTGTGAAGATAAAGAGCTGGAACTTTTTCATGTGCTGTAAAATAGCATATATATGAAAAATTCTTAGTTTGCAACATACACGATACACCATACAGAGTACAGAGTGAACTACATAAGTAACACGTTCCATTTTCTATATTATGTCTTCGCTCTGCGCTATAAGTAATTTGTAATATGAGCATTGAGTATAATATATGTATAGGTAATGCTTGCCAAAAATTTTGAACTGAGGAAGCCAGACTGAGACAGTCGGAACAAAATGTACAAAATCTAAAGAAGATGAAACTATTTTCATCATTTCCACACTGTACACTGTACACGTTCTCCTTATATAAATATTTTTTCCATTGCTTCGGCACTTCTAACTTCTATAGATTACAGACTACAGTAGTTTTGTTATATTTTATATTCAAGCTTTAAGCCGCGCATATATGTTCCTTAAGCCATTATTACTTGGAATATACAATCATCGTAAAAAGAATGGTATGTATTATGTATGAACATGATATTATGACATATTTCCAAATGTCTTCTTTGATCTTTTACCATCCTTCAACTTCATGTGTGATGTGTATTGTGTATTGTGTGCCGTTATTTTGTTTACCTCTTGACTCTTGCTGTTTTCCGGGTTATGCTTGCTTTTGCTTAAGGAATTGATTGAATGAAATCTGTAATGTGAAATTGAATGAGATATTAGATATTCAAGTTTCCAGTAGTTGAGTGAATGAATGAATTTGCATTTTGCGATTTGACTTTTGCCATGTTCGTGATTCGTGAACATTCACAAGTAATTGTATACTGTAAACAGACAAAAGATGTGTAAGCAAATGTAAAGCAAATGTTGGTTTTCGCGTGTAAATACTAAATACAAGAAATGAATAGTAGTTTAAGCTTGATGAAAATAGAATAATACACGAGAGAAAACCTCGGCTAAAAATAGAGAGATAGGGAAGACAGAAGAAAAATAAAAAAGTAAGAGAGAGAGAGAGAGAGAAAGAAAAATAAAAAAAATGACGAGAAGACACCACTTTTGAAGTACAGACTCACTGTTTAATCTTTTACATACAAGTACCATAAAAAAGACATACACGTTGTCGTTGTACGTGATAATGTGTACAAATGTTTGCTTATAACCATCTCTATCATGGAAAATTGGAAACATCTATATAAAATTTTGAATATATAGATAATATGTAGTATAAAGTATAATGTACGTATTTTAATTTACACGGAGGAACACAAGTGGGATGATAAAAAACCGGGTGACGTTTTATTCTCTGTGGTACAAAACATGAAACAAGAGAAACGAGCATTATGTTGTCATTGGGATGGATTCTTCTGTATGGCTTCCGCATTGGAAAAATACCGAATACTGCATACCGACGTTTTTTTACGAGTTTCCTAGTGTTTGCCGAATGCTGCAAAAAAATCCTGATTTTTTTTGTGGTCTTTCTTCTAATAGCTTTGGGAAAAATAAACGTTCAAAATTTAAAACTTTTCCATTCATATGATAAGACATATTATCCACGAAAGATGAACAATGAACAGTCTATAATATGTACTTCTTGAATTGCGTTTTGTAGTAAAAGTCAAATAAAGTCGAATAAAATTCAGCAAAAAATATGGAACTGAACTACTTTTCATGGTTTAAAAAGTAGAATTAAGTAAAAGGTAAAACAGGAAAGATCTTGGGGTTTCCCATAGAATCAGAAAACAAACAGAATCTTCAATAATAATTATCATGATATTTTTTCCCTTATAATAAATAAATCATTTAAAATGTTTTCACCCATCGCTCATTTGCAGCTTGCATCTTGTATCAAGTATATATGTATTATACACTTTACACTTTGGAAAAAGCGAGGAAAATAGAAAAGTAGTACACATATCGTGGCATAGGACATCCCTGCATTTTAAAAAAAGTTGAATGCATGTTCAGTTTCAAAGATTCAATAATAATTCTATATTTTATAATATGTATGAATCTGTACATATTTTCATGCAAGCTCATTATCGCAATGAACCTCATATCTTTTTTGTGCAGATGCATGCAATTGCTAATTTACAAACATCAAGCATTTTATAAATGCTTCATACACATACATTCTGTATTCGTGCATCTTTCGAATAAATACAGTGAGGCTACTAAATCAAAAAATTAAAACTAATATACATATATATTATATGTACAACATAAACCTTTTGCAATGTTTAGTAAAAGAAAAGGCATACATTATGCATTATGCGATTGAGCAATGTTGAGTGTTGAGTGTTGGACCAACTATATGTACTTCTCAGTTTAATAGATAAAGTAAATAAGTCTTACAAACTAAAAACTACAAACAAAAGTTGAATCTAAGTTGAGAAGAACAGGTTGTTTTACATATTTATCATGTTTTTATGTGCGAATTATGTACTCTTCGGGAATCCCAGAAAAACTTCCAAAATTAGATACACGTACTTCAGAGTCCTTTAATTCTATTGTTTCACCATGCTACATTATACATGTCTGTTTCTCCAGCTCCAGCCATCAACATATTTATCACGGTTGAAAGCTAAAAATCATCAAACAAAAACAATAATATTATGCTACGTGAATAGGATGCTAAATAAATATTTTGCAGTATGACAACATTTTTGCACCTTGCAAATTCCACATTTTCCCCTTTGTCTGTGTAAATAAATAAGCATGTCTAATAGCTGGCGTGAAAGAAAACTGACAAGCATTAATTCTATACTTGTTTTGAGAATTTAGTCAACTCGGATAGTTTTCGTGAGTATGGTCACGTAATCATTCATGCTTAATATTTATACAGAATCCAGACTATACATAAGACACATCAATATTTTTCAAAAAGTTGTTTGTTTTTTAATGTAATGTGCTAAAGAGTAAAGAGAAGACAGAAAGTAATTATGCGTGACAATGAATTGAATTTTGTTTAATTGTTGTCACAAATAGTCTGGTCTTTGACAGTTTGTGAATCAATATGAATGATTTTTTTCATCGTGATCATATTGCATGATGTGACAAATATCTGCAATTTGAATTCCACGAATTGCCAAGATATTTGCGTAAGAGTAAAGATTTTCTATCGGTTTTGCTATCCTTGAAAATGCACCGATTCAAATTTTCAGACATGTGGGATTTTGTGGTTTTTGATTTTCTGAGAAAATATTCATAAATTTAATTATTTAGTAGGATTTTTGTATTAAACGGTGATTAGGGTATTGTAATTAAATTAAAAATGTCTTCAAATTTTAAACCGGATCAATATAGGGATAAAATAATACTCGCTCCTATGGTTAAAATTGGCACTTTACCTGCTCGACTAATGGCTATACGATTTGGAGCAGATTTAGTGTATACCGAAGAAATTATTGATTTAAAACTAATTCATGCTAAACGAGTTGTAAATGGTAAGAAAAACGTCTTTTTTAGAAATTCTTTAGTATTATTTATTTTATTACATCCTTTTTTACCGTTGTTGTACATGCTTTTGTTTTACTTTTAGACGCAATTCAGACGGTAGATTTTGTGGATCCAGTAACTGGAGACATTATTTTTCGTACGACGCAAGAGGAGAACTCCAAAGTTATTCTACAAATTGGAACTTCTGATCCTGACAGAGCACTTAAATGCGCTCAACTTGTGTAAGATATAAAATATAAAATACGTGTTGATTGTGTTTAAATGATCTTAAATTTATTTCCCGGAATGTAATAGAAAGCTTTAAAATTGAAAATAAAGTGTTGTTCCTGCAATCCATCTCCTTGAAATTATGAATAATTTGACTAATATTGTATGGATTTTGTAAACCTTTTAGTCAAAATGATGTTGCCGGGATTGACATAAACATGGGTTGTCCCAAAGATTTCTCCATCAAAGGTATGCATTTTATCTTTTTAGTATATTTTATCATGATTTGTTATAGTAATAATAATTACAATTTTGATTTGAAATGGCTAATATTCTTTTCCTGTGTTTATGTAATTTCAAAAAGGGGGTATGGGTGCTGCTTTATTACGAAATCCAGAAAAGATTCGTGCAATTTTAACAAATTTAGTACCAAATCTGAAAATACCAGTCACATGTAAAATTAGAGTATTGAAATCACTAGAAGATACAATAACCCTTTGTGAAATGATTCAATCCTGTGGTGTGTCAGCTATTGCAATTCATGGAAGAACAAAAGAAGAAAGAGTACAACCGAATAGAAATCATTATATTAAGGCCGTAGCTGAAAAGCTAACCATTCCTGTTATTGCCAAGTGAGTCGAAACAGATTTTAAAATTTAATTTTTTCATCAAATGCTCTCTTATTATACTCAATAACGTTTTGGTAACAATAAAAAAAGTTGTAATTATTATTATGTACAGTACAACATAAATAATGTACTGGTATTTTTATAACGGTTTAATAATTTTAATAATAATTTAATTTGATTTTTAGTGGTGGTTCAAAGGATATAGAAAATTATGGAGATATTCTAAAATTTAAGGATAAAACTGGTTGTAGTAGTGTAATGATTGCAAGAGCAGCTGAATGGGATTCATCAATTTTCAGAAAGGAAGGAGGAAAATTGGAATTACGAGAATTAATTTGTACCTACCTAAAAATAGCAATTGAATATGATAATGCTTTTCCAAATACAAAGTACAATATTCAAAATATATTAAGAGAACAACAAGAAACTCCAACAGGAAAAATATTTCTAGCATCACAACAATTGCAAGATATTTGGTAATATGTTTTATATTTTTTATTAATATTTTTGTCCAAATTAAAAATTATTATACAGATTAAATAATACTAACCAATTGTTAGTAATTTTTGTAGCAATTTGTTTGGCATGTATACATATATTATATCTATGACTTATTTTTGCTCTCTATTTATGCTTTATAGTGTAGTGTGGGATCTAGTAGACTACTATAAGGAAGTAAGAAGTAGAATTTCTGCACATGAAGCCAAAAAACGACCAATGGAGGACAGTAATGAAAATCAAACAGACCGACTTGCTAATTCTCATGATGTAAAAAGAGCAAAATTAGAAAATCAAACTGGTATAAATGGAGTCTCATCTTCATCGGTAGTCATTGTTCCAAATTTTATATATTTACGTGGAAATTTCCTAACTAATGAAGACTTGCCCAAATCCGTTTTACTTAAATGGTTCAAAAGACAAGGAATGAGTATAAAAGAACCTCTATATAAAACTGAATACAAGGACAAGAAATTTCGTTCTATCGTCACTGTAGATAATATTACTTGGTTTGGAGCGGATTTATTAGAAAGAAATAAAAAGGCTAGTGAGCAAGTTGCCGCTTTAGCTTTTTGTACAGCAATGAAACTGATGTAGCTTTATACTTACATGAGAAATCAGATAACAAATCAAGTAAAAAAAAAATTTGGATGGTCTTTTATGGTATCTAAATCAAGAAGTATTTTCTGTACAGTTCTACTACTGCTGGGAAGTATTGAATCCTGTATTGATCAAGTAATATTCAATTTATTCACTTGTTTTTATTCAAATATTTTTAATTATTATTGTTTTTCATGTTTTTATCTCATTACAAAGTATTCTTTCAATGTAAGAATACAGCATAATGATTATTGATGACTTTAGTCATAAAAATAGAATAATATTATTATGAAACGGACAAGTATGTATGTGCGTATATTTGCAATTTTCGAACGAAAAATCTATGTTTGTAGATACATGTAAGTGTAAATTTTACATACAGTATAGACAACATAAAACAAGCTGATACTGCAAATTGCATTGTAGTTTTATAAATACAGTTTACAGCGTACTACGAATAGTTAATACAAATATTTAAGTAATCATATGTGTACAACGTGCAGTGTACACATCTATATTGCATACATGACATGTAATATGTAATAATAAGTAACGATACGATAATGTTGTTTTTAAATGATTGTTGAACGGTTGTAGTTAATGATAGAGCGTTGGTGAAAGTAGGTAGATAGACTTTTGCCACATTTTCTAACTTATTTCAATCCATAACTCATAAAGGACATTTCGTGAGTTAATCATTCCAGCTCGTTCATTTTCTGTACTACTTATTACATGTATTTTATTCAGAAACGAGTCATGTTATTATTGTTATTATTCTATGGTATGATTTTATTGTTATATTATTATTTCTTTCTTTTACAAATATATTATGACGTTTGTAATCTTCAAATTGTACCATTACAAAAATATGAATTAAACACCAAAAAATAATATGTATTTACTACAAGTAACACAGTATATAGATGTTGATGCTTCTTCTTTCGTAATCATCTAATGTATACATATTATTTTTCCGGTTTCATTTCATAACTTTAAACTGTCCTAATATTTTGTGCTGCAAAGTGCAATCCAAATTAAAATTATTGATGTAGTGTATAGTAACATTGAGAATCGTTTTAATTTAGAATGGACAAACATTTAATGAATATGATTACATAGATATGATTACATAGGGTAGATTTGTAGCAAAATATTACAAACGTGTGCAAATAAGTTTTTAATCCGTCATCAGTACTTAAGAAAATGACTATTGTCATCTTTTCTAGCATCTGTATTCTAGAACTTTGTATTTTGGACTTTTGTATGTATATGTACTTACGTCTCATGTTTTTCATCTCTACAAAGTTTTTAGTTTCTAAAAATCTCTGTATAATATATTATTATAGAAACTGCACGAAATGTAAGATCATTTCCAGAGAGATCTTTTTCACTTATCTGTAGTCTGTAGCTAAATAGATAGTTTAGAGTTTAGTACATATTTGAATGTTGAATGGCATTTTTTTTGCTGCATCCGCACCTTCTATGCACATATTTTCCATCCAAATAGGATTTATTAGGAAACTCAAAACTCAAAGAGGGGATGCCTCTACATCTATAAATGTACATGCATGTTCCTTATATACATAATATAATATTATGGCACTTGAATGAATATAAGTTCTAAGGACATTTGGAGGATGAAAATACTTATACAATGTACAGATTTGACTGCATGCATTGAAAGAGTTTGACGGCTTTACTTACTAACAGTACATATTGCTTATACATACTATGCACGCAAGATTTTCAATAGGAGAAGAGACGAGTATAATATTTATTTTCGTCCTCTGCTTATATCGTGTTATTATTATACATTTATAACTAAATAGCGAGTGAATAGCGAGTAGAGAAAAATCAAAGCCAATCCTTTAAAAAAGGAGAGAAAACTTCCAGTCTTTTTTTTACCCGTATCAGTACAAAGATTAGAAGACAGGCGACTAATACTGCCTACTGCATTGTGCATTGTATACATATTACATGTAAACTACATGCATAATAAACAACTTTGAACTTACTTAAATCTTAAATGTGTGTGTAAGTGTACATTTTACACTGTAAATGGGAAAAAGATCAACAGCCTCACATTTTTCTGAGCAACTTCTTCTTCTTCCTGAAAACTTGTAAGATATACCGTGAACTATAATATATTGTATATTACATACGCCACAGAATTATATATTATTTATTTTGATTATAGAAAATATCTGTTGAAAGAACATTAATCCTTCTTTCTTGGTTGGATACAACATCAGTCATTTACTGATGAATACTGAATAGACTCTGCAAACTATATAAAAACTACATGCTATTGCATTTCAATTCTGAACCAAAGTATATAATATTTTCAAGTAATGAAATTGTATGTTGAACATTCAACCTCTACTTACTTACGAGTTACTACTACATATATACTAGCTTGTTAGTTATCAGTTATCAGACTCTTTTATTTACCGTAGGCCGTTTGCCATCGTGTGTATACATACGTTTTGATAAATTTGATCACGATTATGAATTATTAAGGATTCCGAAGGAAAAAGTACAAAATAACATTCTTTTCTTTTATGTAAGTTTAATAATATACATGTTGTTATTACAAACTACATATTACATATCACATATCACACACGCACGAGTTACTTTTCTTCTTCTTGTTTTTACAAGTCTTAAATTAAGCGTTGACAATTTGAAATCATCATAAATTTTTACTACGATACATAACCTGTAAGTACATTAGCCACCTAAGTGATCAACTTGTAAATTTTGTATTGCTAACTATTGCGAATTTCGAAGGATATCATTATTTATTTATTAAAGTCATAGACAAGTCATGATAATTGATAATGGATCACATAATTTAATACACATGCCGTTAGTACACACTATGTAGAAAGAATCGTCATTAAAATCAGGTACATTCATCTTCACAACAAAAGTAAGTGAGAGATACATGTACATTTTATAGTTTATACACAAAGTGTGTATTAAACACATAAATCTGTACGTAGTACGTAGTGCGGGCTTTAATTTCATATGAAACGAAGAGCCGAGGAAATACAAGTTTTTGACAAGTCAGATTAGTTAAACTTGTGAAAGTGTGAGAATGACATAAATTTTTAAGTGTGAAGAAGAAGATTTTTGTACCATGTAGATACTTTGTCATTTATATTCGTATAATTTGCAATCGGCAACAAAAGTATATAACAGTAGTAATTTATATTTACTATTACGATTACAATTTACCATTATGGTTACAAGTTACAAAGTACAAAGTGCTTATTGAATCCAAAAACTCAAAAGTGCATGTAGTAATAAGTCTAATCTCACGATAAATAAAATATTTAGATATTTAGGCAATGGAAAATGTGCAATAAAGTTTTAATTCAATCTAAAGTCTAGATACATATATTATTTGATTCAGAACCTTTTATTTGTTTGTAATTTTAGTTGGACTTTTGCAAATTGAAAACTTTTTCTCCGCAACAATTCCAATTCCTTCGCTCCTCATTTACTCGTCATTCTTGGTTCTCTCCTCTTTCCGTATACTCGTGTATTTATCCAACTTTTAATTTGCTCGTGTTTGTTCATCTTGACATAATAACTTTTCAAGTTTCAAGTAATCATCATCTTGGACAGAGTCAGAGTACAATATGATAAGAGAGGTTAGACAATTTTTCATTCCCTCACATACATACATACATAATACATGCAGAATGCAGATTAGACAGAATATATTTCTGGTTAGATAGAGAAAAATTTTACATGACTTCATGAGAGAGTGAATATACATGAGTCTTGAGTCTTGAAACTTCATTGATCATTGATCGAGTTCTTGAGACTTGGGAGGTTAACTTTTTTTTACAGTAATCTGTCTATATATCTATATTCTATGTATTGCTTTTATTTATTTATGTGTATATGGTAAAAGCATAAGCCTTTATCACATTGTTTTTTCATTCTTGAAAGACCAGTCGCTGTTGTTTGTTGTTCGACAACGAACTTTACAGTTTTCAAATAGTTTGACATTTGATCAATATAAAATTCAAAATCATAGTTTGCAATAATAATTGTGAAATTATAGGTTTTTTCTTGTTTTCATTTTTTTTATTACAGAAGACGGACAAGTGAACGGTGAACAGATATTGAATATTGAATACAGTTCCATGTATCATGAGCTGAATCAAAGTTACCTCAACAAGAATAATTATTGTGAATTCAATTTCAATCAAGTTGTTTGAAACAAGGATAATTTAAGAAGTATAAAGTGTGCCATATAACATTACTTTTCTTCTGGAATTTTTTCTGGAACTATTGAGAAAATGTTACTCAAATCACCTATTTCATCAAAGATGTCCATCCTTCCATTCTTTGGAATTTTGTATTTGATAGTGAGCACAGTGAAAAGTGAATTATTCACAGCTCAAGTGGAATTAGAAACTCTATTTGAAACACAAGCCTCCGTTGTTGAGGCTGTGGAGATTTATTTAGCAAAGGAAGAAGCTCGTCTTAAAGAAATCCGTCAGATAGTTTTACCTTTAGTGGAACGTGGAAAAAAACCTCCACAGGAGATCATTTCAAATCCAATAAGCGCGTTTTTACTAGGTATTCATTAATGAACACAA
Organism: Sminthurinus aureus; assembly: GCA_034698265.1. Taxonomy (NCBI): domain Eukaryota; kingdom Metazoa; phylum Arthropoda; class Collembola; order Symphypleona; family Katiannidae; genus Sminthurinus; species Sminthurinus aureus. The sequence goes on from JAQGBH010000747.1 coordinate 27,644, forward strand.
TTAATTCAAACCTTACAACACTACACCATGAATCAAAAACAGTACAAGTTTTCAATCATTTATGTATACTTTTACTAGTGATCTTTCTAATCATTAATCACTAATCACTTTTTTATTTCTTCTTAAACCTTTGACTTATAAAAAAAAAAGTCAAAGGTTTAAGTGTAGACTTGGAGGATATCTCTACCCTGACTGAACAGAAATACCATGCCGAAGGTAATCAATAGTATGATTTTCATTCAATTTTGAAAGCTCTGGTTTAGAGCATTAGTAAATCTGAAAATTTTCATGTAATTTGCCATTTTTATTTTGTTTGTTGTGTGTATACAGAATTGAAAAATACCATAAAACGTCTAAAGGATTCATTTAAATTCCCTGGAAATGAAGATCTCAATGGAGCGGCATTAGCTCTAACTAGACTGCAAGATACTTATCTCTTAGACACGAGTGCAATGGCCAAAGGAGAACTCAATGGACATTGCTGCACTGCCGCATTGAGTGGTAAGGGCATCAAATCAAAAGTTCATTGAGATTAGAAAATGTAATATTACGTCATCATGTTTTGCACTCATTTTAGCATATCTATCGAATATCAATGTGTCTTGTGCATTGTACACAGGTTTTCATGAGTTGCTACTTTCATTTTTCATAGTCATAAGTCATAATATTCTAATTTCTAATGATAAAAATGTATGTAAAAAGTTGATTATTAAAACAATTTTTTCAGTTGACGACTGTTTTGAGCTGGGTAGACAGTCTTACAATTCTGGAGATTTTGATCATACAATTTTATGGATGAATGAGGCACTAACCAAATCTCAGGAACAGAAACAAAATTCTACTAATAAACAACCTTATTTTGGAGTTTCTGAAGCGGACATTCTAGAATATTTAGCCTTTTCTACCTACCAAAAGGGAGAAATCCGAGATGCAATTTCCTTGACACATCAACTACTCGCTCTTGAACCCGAACATCCACGGGCAAAGGGGAATATTGGTCATTATGAAAAAATTTTGGATGACAGAAAAGGAGAAGATGGACGACAAACTGACCAAGTAATATAATAATATATACATTTTATTAGTTCTTATTCTAAAATGAACATCCAGTCTTTTGATCTTATTTTCATAACATCAATCATTATTTAATGACTATTGAATATAGAATTACTGTGTATACTGTATACTTTCAGTTCATTATCAGAAATTATTTGTCTGTATGAAAAAATTCTGCTCTATCTTAAATGTATATGTATTTATATATTATGATGTAAAGCTGAGTCGGGATTTTAAGCATGATTTTCATGGAAAAATCTGGTGTAAATTGCTACAAGTAAATATCTTTCGCCTGCAAAGCATTTCTCTGTCTGTATAATATCTTGTATTTTATCTCTTTTGTAGTTCTTGTGCTTGCTAATTGTAAAATATTGAAATTTGTTTGGTGCATGATCAAACTGCTTCCCCTTTTTTTACCTTATATTATGGATTGAACTTTTTCGTGTGCTGGAAGTGTAAAAAGAAAATGTTTATTCTAAAATATAATTGGAAATGAATTGAATGTTTCAGACTTTTGCTATTAAAGAGAAACGTGTGGACAGCGTTGGATGGGAGAAATCAAAATATGAAGCCTTATGTCGAGGAGAAAATCAGAAGCGTCAACGAGGAGTTCATTGTCGGTATGTGAACAAAAATCCCTACCTTTTCATTGCTCCCATCAAAGAAGAACTCGTCCATATAAAACCCAATATTTATATTTATCACGATGTCCTCTTCGACAAAGAAATTGAGGTTGTCAAGAAACTCGCTCAACCAAGAGTAAGTTTACATTTTTACTTACAGATTGTGTAAAATTTTATGAAAATGAAACCGTAAATAATATAGTACTGTATTTTGTACATAGTAAACAATAAAAATGGATCACAATCATATAACTATTATTTTATTGTATCTTGTAGTTCAAGAGAGCGACAGTTCATAATCATGCTACAGGTGAATTAGTTACTGCCCACTATCGAATCAGTAAATCTGCCTGGCTCCAAAGCGGAGAACATCCAGTCGTTACAGCAATCAACAATAGAATTACGGCTGTCACTGGATTAGGTAATTAGCTAGTTATTGCAGTTAGTAATTAAATTATTTGTGATAATGAAAATCTACTACACAGGCAATAGACATGTATTATATAATACAAACATTTTTCTTGCAGAGTTAGAGACAGCAGAAGAACTTCAAGTTGTCAACTATGGCTTGGGTGGGCACTATGAGCCGCATTATGACTTTGCAAGAGTAAGAACCAAAGATTTCTAACCAAATTTTGTGCTTTTTATATAGAATGAATAATGAATAAACTTTTGATGATTTTAAATATAATGTCTTTATTTTAGAGAGATGAAAAGGATGCGTTCAAAACATTAGGAACCGGAAACCGTATCGCTACATTTTTGTTCTACATGTCTGATGTAGAAGCAGGTGGTGCGACTGTTTTCCCCTCCCTAGGACTAAGTCTCTGGCCAAAAAAAGGTGCGGCAGCTTTTTGGTACAATCTGTTTGAAGATGGCAAGGGGGATCTCGCAACTCGACATGCAGGTCTGATTTTTTGTTTTAAATTTAATCTGATTTTCATACAGTATACATAACTGAAATGTATCCTAAACCTCTCCATCTCGTTTTGGTTATAGGTTGCCCTGTGTTGCTGGGTACAAAATGGGGTATGTTAAAAATTGATTTCAAAGATATGGTTACGTCTTACATTTAGCTAGTTTTTCATTTTTCACATATTACGTCAAACAATTTTCATTTTTCATTTTGTGTTTTATGTTGTTTTAAAATTCACAGTTTCAAATAAATGGATTCACGAGAGGGGTCAAGAATTCAAGCGTCCATGCAACCTTTCCCCAGCAAAGCAATCTCCATTAGTTGATGGATGATAATTTTTGATAAAGTGAATAATTTTTTACTTAAACTACCATATACCATATAAATACATTATTATTTACAATAATAATGGTAATAATTATTGGTCTTTAAGGCCACACAAAAAAATACCAAAACATACAAAAGGAACGAGTCTCAAACAAATTTTAATAATAGGTTTTTTTTGCTATGTATAGGAAAAGGTAGCCAAAGACTGTTCATTTTTATAAAAGATTATTACTTTTATTAATCCTACTACTACCTACCACTGAACTATATATTATAATATAATAGTTACACTAGATTTAAAGTTAACATGATTAAAATATTAATTTTTATTGTGATTTTTAACTCATTCGTTTGACAAAAATACAATCAACGATTGCGTACACAGTATCAAAAATGGTGGCTAAACTTTATCTTTTGTCTCATTAGTTTACCAATTCAAGTTTTAATTGTATAATATGATTGCTGTTTAGCCATTTACTATGCACCCAGTGAGAGAATATCATAGTCAAAAATCTTTTGATTCAAGATGTCTATGATTTTTTTGTTTTTTGTTTAGAAGAATTATTTTATTTGGCAAAAGTTTATATATATATATACAGCTGTCGTAAAAACTCTAACCTAATAATAATGACTCATCTACTTAAATAGTTTAATATTGTTTTCTTCCATGACTATAACTTTACTTTGTAACACAGGACATAATATTTTATAGGATTTAGGCGTATATCATTTAATTTTGTAGTTTTAAATGTATTGATTATATGCGATATACACGTGGATTGAAATTTGGTTTTATATAATTTTTACACTGCAAGAGCCAGAATTGCATTGTGAGTGTTTTTACTCATGAATCATGAAAAAAAGGGAAAGGAATGAACAAAGACTTTAATTTTGAAGCTTTTTAAATTCAATTTGTAGTCAAACCTGTGTCAAAAATAAAAAACATTTTCTTTGTTTTTTTTTACTAACCATTAACGATATTGTGCTAATCATAGGTAAATGAATTTATATAAGTTTTTTGTAGTTGTAATTGTACAATATAAGTTGTACGTATTTTATAAATGCGTAGGAAATGAGATGAATCTTTCATATATATAAAAAACTCTTTTATAGTGCCATTTCTTCGCTTCATCTACATATATTTGAAAATTGAATGAATTCAACGTACAAACAAAACGAGATTAAAATATTATTGTAGTTTCTAGCCGTAAACAATATTATAGAATATAGGACAAAAAATAATATCTACATAGTTTTTGAAAATTAATCATATTTTATCCAAAGGAAATATTGATATACATGACTTTTTAATGATGGATTTGTAGTCATTAGTCATTAATAGTAATCAATAATCACAACTAATTTTATACTCATTTGTACAACTAAAACAATGTAAAAAAGTTACTATATAATATAACTAATGAATAATTTGTCGAATGCAAAAATAATCTTCTTCGTGTTATACTGTCTCTATTAATTTTCAGTGCTTATTTCACTCTCTCTCTCTACTGACTATATAAAGTTTTAAGGAAAAAGAGCAGTATAGTTTATATTATATGGGTTTACAAACATTTTACAACTGCTGTTATTTATTCCTGTAATACTTGATATGTTTTAAGTTATAATATTATGTCCATTTTATATTTAAGAGCATTAAATTTGGGTATGACTAGAAACTAGAAAAATGAAGAATGTTTATGCCAGTGAGTGCCATATTTTTTTCGTATAAAGTCTTTATGTATGTTGTATGTTACAATATGTGAAATATGAATTTAAAAAAGTGCAATAATACATTGTATAATAATAATTGAATGACGATCATATTATATTGTACAGATTGAAGCAGAAAAAATTGAATAAACAAAAATCAAAGAAAGTGAAAACCCACAGGGAAAAACAAGCAAGATTCTTATTCATATTTATATGTTTCCAAATTCCATGCAAAAAATTCATTACACGCAACAAGCACACACAATGTAATAAATGTAAAACGTAAAAATTAAAATGTCTCGTCTTTGGCTATAACTGGATATAGCTTGAAAAATAATTTTTTAATAAAAATTCTGCCTTTTTTTCTTTCATTTGAAATTGTTTTAAAAGGATCAATATATCCTATTTACCTAGATGTAAAATGAAAATGTATAGTGAATATATAGAACGTTTTGTTTCATTTTAAAATAATATATTTTTGACTTTTTTCCCCTTTCTTTTTTCCTCAGAACTTGGTGCTAATTTCATACTGTTTTCAACTTTTACATTATTATCCGGCGGTATTTTAATCCCAATTTCTTCTAAAGTCTCTGTTACTGACTCGTTGTCTGATCTAGAAATCTTTGCTAGAACTTTAACTTCCAAGTCTTTTGATGACTGTAGATCTTTGAGAGAAATTATGTCAGCGTCTGCCAGTATCCCGTCAAATTGTCGAAATTGTTGTACTTCTTTATTTTGATTTCTACTACTTGCTAAAGATGAAGAGTCTCCATCTTCTTGACCAAATCTATTTTAATAACATGAGTAATAATTATAACATGATCACGCCAATACACATGACAATGATTTTATAGTACTTATTAATCATGTTACATACATGAGGTCACAAGCTGGCGTAGATACAGGGAGTGTAATTTGAACAGTGCTAGTATTTGATTCGATCCATTGTTGAAAGTATTCATCAAAAGTGGTCATGATTATTTCTCTCCTTTGATTATTACGTTTTTCTTTTTTTTTAAAGCAGCGGAAGATGGTAAAGCTTTTACTCTCTGTAAATTCTTCAATGATCACGTCCAGTTGACTCAAATACGAGACATCACACAACTCTGACCATCCATTCGATGTTCTCAGGACATGTTCTGAGGCGAGAAGTACAAATCTTCCCAGTTTGATGATAAATCTTACAATATCAATAAATTCATATAGACAAAGTCCAAGGGAATTTAAAGATTTCCTGAGAAGTAATGCACAGTTACTCTCTTGAAATCGATGATTCCGCCTCAAATTATCAAGTTTTCGAACTAAGCGATCAATGCTAGATTTAATTTCCTTTTCAGATTTACGAAGTTCCTCATGAGCCTTTTGTGAATCATTACAACTTCGTCGAAGAACTGTGAAAAAAAATTTTTTTATAGTAAAACTGTAAAAAATTTTGTGTCATGCTCAATGTAGCAGCGTCATATTGTATTTATAAAATAAAAAATAATACTAAATAATTACCTGTATTAACATGATCAAGACAAGCTTTGATGAATTCTTTTCGACATTTTACACTCAACTTGTTGATGGTGACGGATGGAAAATCCTTACTTGTCTCATGTTGAACTAATAAAGTTTTACTTTCAAATGCTGTCAATTTTAAAATTTCCCGGCAAGTTAATTCAGTTCTTGTTTTGTAACCAGTCCCAGCTCCAGAGCGAGATGCCGAATTTGAAACAGATTTCGAATTTGGATTCGATTTGGCCTTTGATTTGGATTTTTGAGATTTTATTTCAGATTGATTACATGGTGAATTTTTTGAATTAGTTGCAGATTGAGAGAATTTGTGATATGATTTTGATTTTCGAAGCCATTTTTCAAATTTTTCAGTTATGAAGGCGCCTTCTTTTATCCGCATCTCATTAAGTTTAGTTTCCCATTCTTTGACTCCAAAAAGATCTTCATAGCGAGCAAATACATTGTTTAAGACTACGGCCATTCTCTGCAATTGACTTTGAATAGTTTTTTGAATATTGATGACTTCTACAGCAACATCTGCTAATCCAGATATTTCCTGTCGAAGCATTTTTAGTGAGGGGAGAATAAAACCCGGTGATGGATTTAATTCTTCAACAGATCTTTGAATAATCCAAAACCACCAGGCCATTCGATCTATCTGCTCCCCTTCTACATTTATGACTGGATGACCAAGAAAATTATAAGCGCTACGTTCAGACTTGAGACTTTCCTCCATCAGTAAAACGATATCATTTGACAACTGGTAAATGGAAAATTGCTTTGGAGAGATTTTAGTTGCAGCTTTTGCTCGGGCTGCAATTAGAATGGATTGGAGTGTGACGATGGACAATGGAATATTTATTTTTTTATTAGATTTCTTGTTCTTTTCATGACTGTTTGTGTTTGTGTTGGAATTTGAAGTGGTATTATTAGTCTTCCACAAACGTACATTTTCTTCTACTTGGTATGGATTCGGAGATAAAATTGAAATTGATTGAGAATGATGTGTTGTTGTGTTTGTATCTGGGTTGGGTGAATTTTTCCTCCTCCTTGTTCTTGTCCTGTCTGGAAATTCTTCTTCAATAGTTTGAACTCCAATAGACTGACACTGGGGCGATTGGAGAGTTTCATAAGAACCTACAATTTTATTTAAAGGATAATATACTACATTTAATCGTGTGTACTGTATTTCCTTTTTACTGGATCATGAAAATAGAATGGGATGAAACACGAAACCTGAATATTATACTTTTTAAATCGGGTGGTTCGTCGACACTACTCTGATAACTCTGTAGGTAATCTGTCGCTGCCTTAGATTTAGTTTTGGATGGTCGTGATGATGATGATAATAATACTGATGATGCGGGATCTGCATTAGAGTCGACAGTTGTTTCATTCTCCTCAAGAGAAAATAATTTCTCCTTAAAAACATGGAAAAGAAAAAAGTTGAGGCATTTAACAATTTAAGGCTCATCAAAGGTAATGATTTTCTTAGTCTATAGAGTATACTCTGAATAAATCATGAATTTCAGATAAATAATAATGGTAAAAAGTAAAAAGTAACAGTACACACTTCTTGTAATGTTTCATCAGTAGAGATGAGACTATTTTGATTTCCTGATGCTCCTTGAGCCTCCAATTGAAAATTTTCTTGTTCATTTGGATAGTGGGAAAAAGAAAGCATCTGTAATCAGTATAATCAGTCGGCAGTTTGTTCCAGCTCACTGCTAGCAGAAACCTAAATACAAAATACATAAAACAACATACACTAAAATAATAATATGCCAGATTTTATATTCATCACGAAAATATAATATATCATCATACACATGATTGTAAAATATTTTACATGGATTTTGTAACTATACCGAATAAATTTCGTTCATTTAGATGCATTGGAGATCTCCCAATGCATAAAAATATAAAGGTAGGCATTTGAACTTTAGTGTACAAAGGTTGATGCCTTCGTCCTGCAATTTGATTTCCCTTTTGTGTATTCAGTAAGCAGTGACTAATACTCTCTTTGCTAATGAGCCACAAAATGCCGATGAACAGTTATTACACACTTTTTTTTCCTGATGTTTACATTTTGCATTATTCTGTGAATTGTCGTTAAATTGAAAATCGAGTTTACAGTACACTGAGAGCATTTTGAAAATTCTAAATAATCCAAAAATGAAATGAATTTAAAATTATAGCATATTTGGTTTTCAGTTAGTTTAGTGTTTAGTATATTTAGTAGTATTTGATTACTTTGTTTCGACTGGACTGGATTGGATTGTAGCATTCAAATTTGAAATTTTATACCGTGTCTCAAAACATTCGTGGCGTCGTAAATGTGCGTCTCCAATGGAGACTCTCCATACTCCATATATATATACCGGAAACCGGAAAGTGATGAATGCCACACGCAAACGTTAGAATTTACAATTTACAATCACAAATCGGGGTACAATTAAGGGTATCCAATAGCAGCATGAAAATAACTTTGGAAACTGATGTTATGATTTGTGATGGAAGATGAAAGTACAGACTACAGACTACAGACAAATGCATAGTTTTGTGAGATTTTTTCAGTTTGCTTTATTTTGTGAAAGAATTTTGGAGGACAGATTTTTGGTAGTATACTGAAAAGATTTTGACTTGAAATCGGATGATAGAAAAAGCAGTTGAAAGACTGGACACGTAACTTAATTAGATTAGCAACAACAGCGATCGCAACAACAATTCCGAACGATTGGTCTCACGGGACAGTTACAGGGCGAGCAATTATTCTTCAGACTATTTTCCAGTTTCTTACACCGCATAACTTCATCTCCAGCTCCGTAAACTCTTTTTCCATGTGTAATGATTCGTAGTCTCTCACCTCTCTTCAAGTTGTAGCAACAGCAGTCACACATTTCATCACATTCTTTTGTTCTTAGCAGTGAATCTTTAACTTTGAGACCTTTCATGTGAAACTTGTTTGAACATCCTAATATATCTGACCATGTTACTGGAAACCAACGGGTCTGCAAGTTTTGAAAACCATAGATAAATATTTAATTATTCTTCAGTGTTTAAAGAAATTTTCTCTTTTCGTCAATAACTTTGGCTTTGATCATTACAACTTACTACATATTACATATTATACAACTTATGTATTATGTATGTAATAGGATAATTACATGCTATGGTGTGTGTACTTCATGTTTCATGTTTTATTGCATTATTATTTATTATTTACCTTAAAATTTTTGTCAGAACCCTGATTCAAGTAGCCAGGTACGAGTTGGCTTGGAGGTGGTAGCGGACCATAAGTTTGTAGATAATGTAGTTTTTTTGGTGGACAAGGACATTCTTTAAGACCAAGTGATGAAAATTGGACTTTACAAGGGCAATTACACCCTTGTCCCGCATTCAGAACTCCTTTGTCTTTGTACTCCTCACCTGGTTTTAAACGGTATGTTCCTGCTTTAATACAGCCAGATGCTCCGGGACATGGGCACTAGATTTTGATACCATAAATGCAATTTTACTCTTTTCTCTTTTTTTATTTACAATTAACATGACATGTAAATGAATCACTGACATCTGACATACATGAGTGTGTTTACCTATGTAAAGCATAAAACTAATTTCTGAAGTACTCACTTCTCTTGGAATCGGACTATATGTTGTACAAGATGTACATCCACCGTAGACTGAATTAGGATTAACTGGACATAAACATCCGGTTTTACGATAACACCAGCCTTGTGGAAACTGACCAAAACAACTGCACATAGAAAACAATAGAGAACGATACCAATAACATTATGCTACATACATTAAAGTTTCGGGAACAAATTTTTAATGTAGATGTTTTTCATGTGATTTAGCATTCACATATTATAGTAACTTTTGTACCTGTATGGTGTACACATATTGAAATTTATTAATTTAGGGTGCCCTTAAACACTATCAGGACCGAGTACGCTTAATTTTGATCAAAGGTTCTATGCAACATTGATTTATTGGAATTTTGCTATCTCTGTGATATCACGATTTAAAATTTAATTAATGTTCCAAATTCCAAGATCATAGATGACATTTTGTGGAATTTGGATTTTAGATTGAAATTTGGACCAAAAACCAAAAGTGGTCAAAGCAAAGCAAAGATAAAACTTTGAAATTTGAAAATCAATCTGTTTTGCATCCGTTTCATTTTTCATTTATACAATTTCATTGTAATTTCAAATTTCTATAATTCAATTCCCGATAAAGGTCCAAATGTAGTTTTCAGAGTTGAAATAGGTTTAAAACTATGGAAATGACTTCTTTTGAAGTTTTAAGTCCTTTTAAAATGTGTGGTGTGAGTTTTTCATTCTCGAGGTATATTTTGTTTATTTGGCAAAGTTTACTCAAAATTCAGCCTATTATAGTTTCAAATCCAAACTTCAAAAATCGTCTAAAATCATTAAGAGCAAAAAACGTTCAGGAAAACAATGCTGTACTAATCTCTCATATCCCTTCTTTTTTTTTAATAAAAATACACGCAGATCATACCAAAATAAAAAATTATAGTAATACATATTTGTATTTTAATAGCTTGTTTAAATGGTACTTGGATCAAAGTATTGATATGACACAATATGCGTTTAATATTTTTATTACTTATTGAAAAAGATTCATATCGGAATTAAAGTTGTCTATAAAATATACATTAAATAAAATGTACTAAATACTAATTTAGAATACAAAAAGAGAACATGCAGAAATTAAAACTGAACAAAGGATAATTCAGTCATGCATTTTTCAAAATCATTAACCATCTTGGATTTATTAACGTTTTTTTAAACTGTTGCAAAATTCATGCAGTATACATAAATACATTTGTTTTTAATTCATGATCGTGTTTTCTGAACAAACGTTTTGGATATTTTATAGATACAGATATAATGTAAATATTTACTGAATTATGTATCTTAAATCACGCCTATGGGATTTTTGCACACGAGCCTCATGCAAATATTAAAAGGAATGTTGTACGTTTTGCAAATTGTAAAAAAAATGGTCAATGCCACAACGAGTATATCAAAGGTAAAACTAAATATTGCATGTACGGTACGTGTATACACGTACCGTACATATTGAGAAAATGAAAATTCAAAGTGGAACCCATTCCGTTCATTCGCGTGTATTTATTCTCAAGTAAATATTAAGAATTTTATCAAACGAGTAAAAAAATTATATATTTTTCGAATTTCAACCTATTTTTATCAAATTGTTATCCAAAATTAACGATTAAGTTATAATTTATTCAAAAAGAGTTCAAATTTGTGAGTATTTTTATCAAAAAAGTGAAAAAATTTCGACCGAGGTCACCAAGACGGAAATCTCAACGTACGTGTATGTAATCTGAAAGCATTCTCTTTAAAGAAAAAAAAATTTATAATAAAATAAACTGTATTGTGAATTTTAATCCATGTGAAAATACTATGAGATAAATAAAGGAAGAAAGTGTTTAAATATTTAATAGTGTTTAAATCTTTTAAATATGATTTAAAATCTATATATCAAAATATACTAAATAACTTAAGTCGTATAGGGAAGGAAAGCTCGTTTTACACAACCAAGTGTGTTTAATATTGTATGTAGGTATATACGTATTATGTCTATATGAATTACATACATATTTACTTACTTACTTAATCATAATAATATACTTTGAACATTTAACAGAGAGAAAAACCCCCCAACAAACAAACTCAGTATATATTTATCTACGTCCTTACATATTTATATAATAATATTGTACGTGACGCTCATTTAACCACTAGACGTTCTATCATCATCTCTCAAATTGAGGAAGTGCGGAGAAGAAGAATTATTCAATATATAATATATTTAATCGACGACAAAAATTAAATCACCAGGAAAATTTTGTCTGCTAAATTGCCATGTGTAGTGATCAAGTGCAATATTCTATAATTAATAATAATCACGACTATAGTAATTTCATCAATGGTCCAGCTATCTTTGTTGAAAAATCCAACAATAACTATAGTAGATTTAATTTGGGTGAGTCATCCTCCTCTAATAACTTTTCATCTTCCAGCATTCACAAAAACGTTTTAGGTTCTAGCTCTAATAGTAATAATAATAATAGTTTTCAAGTGGTTTACAATTGGGTTGAAAATATATGTAAGCAAACTCTAGTTGATCCGAAAAACAGACATTTACAAATATTTTCTTGATCTTAACAAAAAAGTGTAATAAGTGAGAATTAAGAATTTAATTGTATAATAATAATAATAATATAGAATAATAATTATTGTGCATAAAATATAATAATTATAGCCATAATATATGATTATAATATTATAAAATATCTCATAACATATTGTGTTACTTTGTCTCAACCAACTATAAATTAAAACAAAAAACATTTATCTTGGAGTATCAGCTGTACCATCATCATTAATCATCATTATTCTTCAATCAAAAAAGCTGTGGAAAAATCTCACCATTTTCTTCTTTTATTGGGTAATTTTATTTGATTTTATGTTTATTTTTGAAAAGTTGTAAACTAAGTACTGTTACACAATAGTATATTATATTATGTTATATGCTCATTATTATTGTTTATTGAATAGTCACGTGAACGATTAATATATGCATAATATAATACACATCAGTTGTTTCTACATATTATATTATTATTCCAATATAAAATCATGTATTACATTCATTATACTATCCTTTTAAAATTATCATAAATCCTAAATAATGTTTATCAATTTGTACTGATAATCAGAGCATATATTATTATATTTAACCATAACTTTCCTCGTGTCTGTTCTGTTTTTCTAACTGTATTTTATTTTTTTGTTTTCTTTATCTATATAGGCTGAAAGAAACAAATTTGAAACATCTACTTGATTAGGTAAAATACATAACAGTAAAAAAGAACAAGAAGAAGAAGAAGGATTGGCTGGTTCACCAATAAAATATACATGATAAAAATAATAATATTGAAATAATAAATACATAACAACAAATAAAATACGCGTGTACATAACACATATACAGAGGTACATAGTCTACACACAGTTAAAAAGTTGATTACTGACTATACTACTACTATACTGCTATCTATTTGTTTATTATCTTTGGAAACCTTGAACTTAAATAAAGCGATAATATATAACATACATCTTCTTCTATAGATACCTAATTACCTACATTATATATATACACACTACTCACTATATATAAAAGTACTTATATTGTTAAATACTACTATACCTATATCAAATATTAGGATTATATTCAAAAACTTTGATATTTTTTAAAAAAAAACGCACTGATACTACATAACTGTGTATAACATTATAAAATCATACTACTACACTAATAATAACTACATTTAACTTGTTGTGGTGAGTGGAAATATATTGTAAAAGTGAGCACGTACACAGATACATTCTCAATTATTGTTACATATTATAATACTATCTCCACACATACATATATACAGAACATCATATAACATATTGTGTAATTGTTATTAGTCAGCTGTAGGAAAAAAAGAGAAACGAAGAAGAAGAAAAGAAAAAAAGGTAACAAAAGATACTTAGATAGTAAAGTAGCTTTCCAACGTGACGTCATCTCTATATATATAAACATACAAAAAAAAGGAGAAATATATTATAGGCTGTATTCTTCAATACTACTTATATACTTCTAGTTTACTTGACTATACAAAGTTGTTTAAAAGTAAAAACAATCCAATAACCAGCAAGATGCCGAAAGGAAAGTCTAAAAGTGCCATGAAAGGCACACCAAAGAAAGGAGCACCAGGTTAATACTGTTCTATAATATACTACATATGAATAAGAATAATAATTTGTTTACATTCTACATAATACGTATAGTCAAATATACAATGTAATTTACTAGACTATTTTGTATCATGTATATATTATACTATAATATGTCTGTGACATGTGCCTCGTGGATGATTTGTAAACACACGAATACATGAATGTATGAGAAAAACATACTTAATAATAATAATATGTACATGCATTAATAGATGATTTATTTTCTATCTACCTCTATCACAGGACTAAGAAATCCTCGTCGTGGAGGTGCTTTGTCAGATGATGAGTCACTGAATGGTGATGCTGCAAGTATTATCAGCATGAATTCGGATCGTGGAAGTTATGATGATGGTATTTTTACATATAATAATAATATAACATTAAATTATAAGCATGTACATATCTACAGAAACGGCAAAGTGTAATAATAAGCACATTTCCTTAATGGACATTTCATAAGACAAACTATCATTATTATTATGCTTGTGTATACTTGTGTATATACAGTCATGATAACTGACCATATTATGGTTTATGAAAGCTTTTCACTATAATCATAGTATGTGAATGTCTGGATGCATTAAATATTTTAAGTGTATTTCTTAAATAATGTTGACGTACATTTTGGATTTGATTACCCTTTGATAAAATGATGATGAACAATGTAACATGTAATTTGAAATTTTGGTTTAAAACAAAAAAAAATGTAATTTCTTTTTTTTATCGTATGTTTCTGTTTTGGTAATAGTAGTTGAGAATGGAAATGATGGTTTGGATCATGATGAAGGTGTACATAGTCGAGAGGCATTGGAAGACAAAATTGCTGAAGCCATTGATGCAATGACAGAAAAATCTGCTACAACTCGAATGAATAGTTTAACAACCTTATCCATGATTTTGAGTCAGCAATTTCTACCAGAATTGGTATTAAATCGTCGGGAAACTCTAAGAGATAATTTGGAAAAAATTTTCAAACGTGGACCTCGTGCTGAACAAGCCATGGCTGCTGGTCTTGCATCCCTTTCTGCTTTGCAAATTGGTTCCTTCGACCTTGAATTAGCTACAGAAGATTTTGGAAGTTTAAAACCAATGCTTCAAAATCTTCTACTTGATCATACCGTCCCTGTACCTGTCAGAATTAAAGTAAATAAAATACTAATAAAATTAATAACAAAAAATATACTATACCATCATCTGCAAAAAATACAAATACATACTAGTATTACTAATTACTATTTAAGATTTTGTAATACTGAACACATAAAAATGCAAAGGCTGTAGACATGATATCAGTGTGTAGTAATTTGTAATGTGTATTTTAATTGATAATTATTTTGTTTAATTATTAATTATTATTAATTATTAATATATATCGTGTATGCAAAATCTTACATCAATTTCAAAACCGTCTCCTAACGAAAAACTAGGACGCAATTTTCGTCTCCCTACCAAAATTCGTGTTAAATGTAGTACACTATAATGTACCTTATTTTTAGTCTCT